>BLSH010310639.1:108405-151013 GCA_018402905.1 Glandirana rugosa
GCCCACTGTCTAGTCACATGGCCCGACGACGGTCATGGTACACTAGTGACACTGGTTTGTACTGTTAACACCACCCCGTACAGGTTCTACCGGTGGCCTCGTCGTCGTGTAACTCTCTCGAGGACGGACGGAGACAATAAAAAAGTGGGAAAGGGACGGACCGAGGAGTACTGGATGGTGTCGTGACTGGGACAGTAGGTCCGTATCATACTGGTCCGCATCCTTGATAAGACAGGGGACATTCGAGCCCTTCTGTAGGAGTAGTCAGCTGCGCCGAAACCGGTAGGACGGAGAGTCCAGGTTATAACGCTGCGTTTGTCTCCTGAGTCGAGAGCGAGAGGAACTCGTCGTTAGCCGGTCTTCTGGAAACACCATGCGCATGCACACATCTGCGCACCAGATGTCTTATAGGAATTCCCTGACAGATGGCTTGCATAAGCGCTGTGAAGTTATCCTGCTCAAGGAGAGCGAGAGCTGAGTCCTCTGTTTGCGTCGCAATATTGGACCTGAGAGGCAGGATGGCCAAAGCCGCGTCGACTGATGAGGATGTCTTCCCGAGCTTACAGGGGACAGAATAGTTCCTACGCCTGGTCATACTATGCCTGGATGACAGGGTCAGTGCTGTGGTAGGTCATGAGGAGCCAGGCAGGGAAAGGGTGAAAAAATAACAGAGGCAGGCAGGAGCTCTCTCAATGTGCTGCTGCTCCGGTGGCCATCTTGGACATGCCCCACCACAATTGTCATGTTTGGTCACAGTGATCACATGGTACTGGCAGCAGCCCGGTACACTGATCTGTCACCCGCTGTGTCTATCATGACAGATTGCACGCAGCGTGGCCCGTGGGGTGCGACCCTGGGAGGACGTTATATAATGTCCACCCAGAATGGGACAGCTCCTGCTCAGCACATAGATAAAACCAGTTAAGCACATCTCAGTACTCCATGTAGTTTCAATGTCAAACGAAAGTCCGGAGCTGCTAATGCAACTGCTTTTTTTTTGACCCTCTAGAGGTTTTTGCAGAACTAACCCTACCCAAAGGGTCACGAGGGGTGTGCAGTAGGTGTGCTGGAGAGTATTTTTTTCAGGGTATTATTCTGAACAAACATGAGCATGTGCTAAAGAAAAGACCTGGCATAGTTGCCAATACTTTACATGGTCATGTTTGTTTGTGCAAAAATGCATGCGAATGCTTGCACTGGCGTATGTTCACTCACATCTGCTGCCAGAACTGGCACCAAATGCCCTATATAAGGTCAGTGGCTGCACTTAGACTTTGATGGATGATCTTCAGCTACCAGTACTCTTTGCTCCTGTATTCTTTAGATTACCTGTTACCGACTTGGTTTGCCTCTGAACTTCTCTGCTGCCTGATCCATAGTTTTGAACCCAGCTGGCTCTGCTTCTCTTGCTCTACCGTGCATGACCCTGGCTTGCTCTTGACTACCGTATATACTCGAGTATAAGTCGGCCCGAATATAAGCCGAGGCACCTAATTTTACCATAAAAAGGGGAAACTTATTGATTTGAGTATAAGCCTAGGGTGGGAAATGCAGCAGCTACTGGTAAATCACCAAGCCACTACACAGGGACTAATCCATTACACAGGTATTGTAGCCAGAACACAGGTATTGTAGCCAGAACACAGACACATAGCCATCACATAGGGATTGCAGCCATTACACAGGTATTGTAGCCAGAACATAGGTATTGTAGCCATTGCACAGGTATTGTAGCCATTGCACAGGTACTGTAACCAGAACACAGGTATTGTAGCCATTACACAGTTATTGTAGCCAGAACACAGGTATTGTAGCCATTGCACAGGTATCATAGCCATTACACAGGGACTCAGCCATTACACAGAGAATCAACCATTACACAGGGACTGGGCCATTACACAGAGAATAAGCCATTACACAGAGAATCAGCCATTACACAGGGACTCAGACATTACACAGAGAATCAGCCATTACACAGGGACTGAGCAATTACACAGAGAATCAGCCATTACACAGGGACTCAGCCATTACACAGAGAATCAGCCATTACACAGGGACTGAGCCATTACACAGAGAATCAGCCATTACACAGGGACAGGGAGCACAGTACCTTCTCTCCTCTCCTCTCCAAAATCAGCCACTCCGGACCCCCACCCCAGCACAGTGACAAGCCAATCACTGGCAGTCACTGTGCAGCCAATCAGTCTATGTATGTGCGCTGTTCAGCACACATACATAGACTTTTCGGACCACCCACAGAGGAGAGGCTTCAGGCTCCCGCAGATGAGATGCTGTGGGGCACTGACTAGAGTATAAGCCAAGGGGGGCCTTTTTCGGCACAAAAAATGTGCTGAAAAACTCGGCTTATACTCGAGTATATACGGTATCCTTCTGCTTGCTCCACAGAATCCCTGTGAATGACCTTGGCTCTGTTCTTGACCATGCATCTGCCTACTCCCTGGCTTGCCTTCTTGTGTATGACTTTGACTCCCATCCTGTCTATGTTTCCTTAGCCCAGTCCTGCCAGCCTGATCCTGCTTCTTCATCGGATGCCACCATGCCTGTGGTCACTGCCCTGGTTCTGATACATCACCAGTGGACTGCAGAGGTCCTGCCATCTGTCTTGACAGACCAGCTGACAGTTATCTAGTTCTGCTGTGCTACAAGCAGATTCCAGAAGATCTACCTAAATGGCACCCGTGCTTCCTTGAGCCTAGCACTCCCTGTTCTCACCTTCAGGGGTGCTTGGCACTTAGCCACAAAAGAAGCCCAGTCATCAAATCGACCTCAGGCCAGGTACGTGACAATTTTATTATGCTCAGCAGACACAACCTTGATGGCAACTATCCTGAATACATCTATATTTAGCATAATGCGTTAGATAGCAAAATATTACATAGATCAGATGTATATGTCTCTTAGGAAGTCAATTTGTCTTATTTGTTCTCTGGACCTTGTGATTTAGACAGGTTTAGTGTCCAATGCTGGGTACACACAGGCCGAAAATTGTCCAAAAGCGGTCTGCAGGCTTAACTGATTGGTATATTCTTATACACTGTTGTAGACACTTTTTTGGGAAGTAAGTATGTTACTCTATTACTGCAGAAATTATAATTGAGAGCTTGAGATGTATAAAAGTTCAGTTTTAGGTCAAAAACCAGACTCACAGATGTTTATTGATTATGCAATTCCACGGACTGTTTATGATTTTACCATTTATGACAGGGAATCATTAGCAGTCTTTTGAAGACCCTAGCAAGTGAAGGTGAGATTTGTATCTGACAGTTTTTGTTACCAAATTCAAATTCTGGGGAAAATTAGGATAGCACAGTTTATTGCTGGGGTCAAAAAGCTCAATTTTGGTCTCATCACCCCAAATTACTTTGTGCCAGAAGGTTTGAGGCTTGTCTCTGTGCTGTTTGGTGTATTGTGGCAATTGCGTAGTAATGGCTTTCTTCTGGCGACTGAACCATGTAGCCCATCTTTCTTCAAGGGCCTCCTTATTGTGCATCTTGAAACAGCCACACCACATGTTTTCAGAGAGTCCTGTATTTCACCTGAAGTTATTTGTGGGTTTTTCTTTGCATCCCGAACAATTTACCTGGCAGTTGTGGCTGAAAATTGAGTTGGTCTACCTGACCGTGGTTTGGTTTCAAATTAACCCCTCAATTTCCACTTCTTGATTAGAGTTTGAACACTGCTGATTGGCATTCTTAATTCCTTAGATATCTTTTTATATCCCTTTCCTGTTTTAAACAGTTCAACTACCTTTTCCTGCAGATCCTTTGACAATTCTTTTGCTTTCCCAATGACTCAGAACCCAGAAAAGTCAGTGCAGCACTGGATGAAAGATGCAAGGGTCTGTCAGGAGTCCAGAAACTCATTAACCTTTTATTCACACACACTAATTACAAGCAAACAGATCACAGGTGAGGATGGTTACCTTTAATAGCCATTAAAACCCCTTTGTGTCAACTTTTGTGCATGTTATCAGGCCAAAATCAAAAATGTAAACTTTTGATCGGGGTCATTTGGGTAGTTTCTGTTGTCATTATGATTTAAAGAGTAAACCTCCATAGGTGTAAACAATTAAAAACCTCATGCATCTGTGTCTCAGCAATAACTTTAAGTAGTCAGTCAAGACTAGTTTAACAGTTCAAAACTTTTATTTAATACAAGTGTTCATTTAACCTAATGTAAAAAAATAATACTAATAATAAGTGTGGTTTTTAGAGTATTTTGAATAACTCTTTACTGGAAATATTTTAGTATAATTAGAATTATATTGATTATTCCCATTGCATGAAATTGCTACAGTTAATCTGATGCATATCACAGATTAAATAAATCATATTATTCAGTTCATCTTGTCCTACGGGCATAAAATATAGAGAGGATAGAATTTTTATCATTTGAAGGATTAGTTAAATGTAATAAAAGATAACTCACCCAGTCCTTTAAACTTATCATAATTACGTACAGTTCATGGTCTTTTGTACCTTGACATAGGCATTTAGGATTAAGAGACTCTAAGGAACTCTGGCTGCTTCAAGCAGTGCTGGGTAAATGCAGTCACACCATCACATTGCCTAAATTGCCATTAAGCTACCAAATATCTGACAAAAGTAATCCCACAGAAACACACTATTGTTAGGCACTCACTATTTGCAATTTATTCACATACATTTGCGGCTAACATAATATGTTAAAATTTGGTGATACAGTTTAAGTTGGAATTACATATTTGCTGGAGACATATTGATACAAGACACTGTGCCAGTAGAGCTATAACATATCTTGAAAGGTACTAAGTCACTGACAGAAAAAGAACCCTACATGGCATAGACTTCTCAGATTTGACAGAAATGTTTTACCTTTAGATGACTTCATTAAGGCAGAACTCTCGGATTTGCAAAAAATCCCCCATTAGTACAACTCCCCACACAAAACACTAAACTGTTATTACATTTGTGAAATTCGTTACCATTGAAGAGAAAAGTCTAAATGAATTTTCAGGAAGACCTCTCTCTATTTCAAAAAATGCATCAAGTATTCTGCTAAGGAGGAGCTGTTAGAACAGTGATTACATCATATCCTTCCCTTTCTCTCTAAACCATAGTTAAACTACATTTCCCATGAATCTTTGGGATTGGAGTGAATGTGGGAGGGTACACTCGGCCTGTACATGTAAATGTGAACAAATCACACCCCCTCATTCTGCAGGCAGCAAGAAATACTACTCAGTAACACACAGCATGTCTGTGCTCTCCCCCTCCAGCCACAAGGAGTTAAACGTATTTCCCTTACTTGCTTTATGTAATCATTACTGAACTGTAGACACATGTCCATAATGATATATTATACACTAGGGCTGCAACTAAGGATCATTTTCATAATCGATTAGTTGGTCGATTATTGTTTTGATTAATCGGATAATAACCTTACAAAAAATGTGGTGAATAATTTAGTGAATATTTAAAGTTTAAAAAAAAGGCAATTTATTCTTAAATATCTCTATGCAGTGGTAATTATAAATAACCAACTATATGGTTAGGGAGCAAAATCTCGAAACCACTCTGAGAATAACAGACAGAAGCATATATAATAATAAATACACCCAGAAGTAGGATATACGGGCATTTTAACTAGGTGTCAGACATGAAGCTATATGAAGGGTGGAAGGCAGATAGAAATCTTTTATATTAAAGTAGTGCTAAAAGCTGAGACTCTTTTTTCATGGATATGATCATTTTAAACATAATGCACAATACTGGTAAAAGTTTACTTTAAATGTAATTGTAATGCCTTCTATTACCTCCAGTCTATCAGCATCCGCCTTCTCTCCTTCTCTGGGTTCAGATACTGATCTTCCTGAACACAGTCTTTAAAGTAATGTTTTTTAAAATAACAAATATGTTATACTTACCTGCTTTGTGTAATGGTTTTGCACAGAGCAGCCTTGATTCTCCTGTTCTGGGGTCCCCCATCAACGCTTCTGACTCCTCCTGCCTTCAGAGTGCCCCAATTTCAAGCTGCAAAGTATAGTATAGAGAGCCCCTATTGCAAGGTAAAATAACTTCTACCTTTTGTAACCACTCACTTCCTGCCCAGGACTACATATCCCATGAGGCATTGCTCCTCACACATTTACAAGTTCTCAGGCACTTACTGACATTTATGGACAGTGTACTGAGCTCTATTTGTGGGCTGGCCGATTAATCGATTATGAAAATAGTTGACAACTATTTTCATAATCGATTAGTTGTCGATTAATCGATTAGTTGTTTCGGCCTTATTATACACGCTGTACTCTGCTGTAATTCAGTATTAGAAACATTCCTCTTCCTGCTGTAGCTTTGAGATCTTTCTAACAGCAATAAGTGCTGGTATGGTGTATATGAGCAAATCCCTAGCCGCGCCACAGAAAGAACCGGGACATGCTGTTCTACATCGGCTTGTGGCACAAGTAAATATCAGCGTGAGAAAAAAAAAAGTGCAGCGCTAATTTACCAATCAATAACACAATAATGGTGGAGCCCTCTAATGTATGGAAATCTCAATTAACCTCAATATTATCACAATACCAGCTTCTGTGATATGTAACACCACATATATGACTGCAAACTTTGCAGGGATGGTGAAACCCCCTCTTACAGATATTTGGCAGTGGACGGTGTCGGTAGGGCAGTGGACGGTGTCCTCTGCTTATCAGTACAGCCTATCACTGCCCATATGTGTAGCCACATCAGCGCCCATCAGTGCTGCCTTATCAGTACAGCTTTTCTGTGCCCATAAATGCAGCCTTAGTGCCCATTACTGCAGTTTATCAGTGCCACCCCAGTGCAGTTTATCAGTGCCCATAAGTGCGGTCGCATCTGTGCAGCTTATCAGTGCCCATGAGTGCGGTCTCACCAGTGCAGCTTATCAGTGCCCATCAGTGCGGTCTCACCAGTGCAGCTTATCTGTGCCCACTGATCAGTGGGGTCTCACCAGTGCCCGCCAGTGCAGCTTATCAGTGCGGCCTCACCAGTGCAACTTATCAGTGCCCATTAGTGAAGCCTCACCAGTGCAGCTTATCAGTGCCCATTAGTGCGGTATCACAAGTGCCCACCAGTGCAGCTTATCAGTGCCCATCAGTGTGGTCTCACCAGTGCCCACCAGTGTAGCTAGCTTATCAGTGCCCATCAGTGCGGTCTCACCAGTGCCAACCAGTGCAGCTTATCAGTGCCCATGGGCAGCACAGAATAGGGGCTGTGAGACCCCCTCTGCCCACTACAGCGAGCAGGGCAGAAATACAAGTCCCTGTTCGCTTTAGAGAAGTACTAGTGGGACACAAGACCGCTGGCTTAGGATACAGGAGGAATAGCAGCCAGTGGTCTTACAAACAGGATATCACAAGGCAATAACGGCTTTTCAGCAAGATCAGAAGGCTATTGCAGAGGAACTACAGAGCTCAGAAGAACATGGATGGCATAGTTGATGAAGGTAGCAGATCAGCAACAAGGACATGGAAACAAGTTTTTTCCCAAAGTTCAGCTTTAAGGGAGTTGATTTACAAAAAGCAATTCGACTCTTCACTTTGCAAGGAAAGTTGCAAAGGAATTTCCCAGAGCTTCAAAGCCGACTGTATTAGGACCTGAAGCCAACATTAGGGAAAATCCAGAACCATTCAAGTGACAACTTTTTATTACTACCATTAAATTATTGCAAACAAAGAATATATTTGTCCAGCCAGAAACCTCCTCCAGGGGCAGGGCAATGCTGGTTTAATTAGCAACCCATCACTAAACCCATATTCTATTTTTCTTTTTTACTTTAAATTACCACCTAGAATATGCTACCTTTTTATTTTTGACACATTCAGGCACAAGTGGTGGACTTTCAGAAAGGAGATTCCAACTGAAGACTTTGGCAACTTGCAAGTGAACAACACACTGGGAATATTGTAATATCAGAAATGGATTACAATTAACAAACTCCATGTGAAACTTTTGTTGTATCCTTCTTATATCATAAAACCACGTTGCCTTGAAGTTCCTAATTTCTTGTATAAAATAAATATACAGCATATGGTGTAATTGAAAGGATCATTTATTGTGCTTTATTCTTTCATTGTTACATAGCAATGAAATCTGAAACATAATGGAATATGAACCAGTTTGCTCCCATATAACAGTTGAAACGTTGCTCTCCCCAGCCTTTCCCAAAAAAAAAAAAAAAAAAAAGCCTATTCATTTGAATAGGGTGCCCAACACACCACAACAGATCAGAATAAATGCATGTAGCAGTGCTTTGTGCACTGGTCCAAATCATTTGGTGGAGGGGGATTATGGTGAGGGGTTATTTTTCAGGGGTAGGGCTTGGCCCCTAAAGGCCCATACATACAGTACAATAATCAGCCAACAACGGTCATCCAAAAGCCTGTTGTCCGATAATCCGACCGTTAGTACACACGATCCAACAGCCAATTTCCAATAATCGTCCAACAGAAGTTGTCTGTGAAGACTAGAAAACTTTTGTTGGCCAACAAGGAATTGGCCAATTTTCGGCTCCTGTGTATAGAAGTTGGACCAACAAAACTTGCAAGTACAAACACGCATGCTCGGAATCCAGGAAGTGTTCGGTCATGTAAACCTGCGTACGTAATTCACAAATCACATTTATCTGAACTTCCTCTTTATACGCTCCTAAAACGTCACTACGTTCGGCTTTGTCGGACAATTACTTGACTGCTGTCAGTATGCTACACAAAACCACAGACAGCCAATTTGGACAAAAGTTGTGGTTGTACGATAATCGGTACGTGCATGAGGCTTTAGTTCCAGTGAAGGGAACTCTTAAGGCGTCAGCATACCAAAATATTTTGGACAATTTCATGATCCCAACTTTGTGGGAACAGTTTGGGGATGGCCCCTTCCTGTTCCAACATGACTGCGCACCAGTGCACAAACAAGGTCAATAAAGACATGGATGAGCGAGTTTGGGGTGGAGGAACTTGACTGGCCTGCACAGAGTGCTGACCTCAACCCGATAGAACACCTTTGGGATGAATTAGAGTGGAGAGTGCGAGCCAGACCTTCTCATCCACATCAGTGTCTGACCTCAGAAATGCGCTTCTGGAAGAATTGTCAAACATTCCCATAGACACACTCCTAAACCTTGTGGACAGCCTTCCCAGAAGAGTTGAAACTGTTATAGCTGCAAAGGGTGGGCTAACTCAATATTCAACCCTACGGACTAGGACTGGGATGCCATTGAAGTTCATGTTCATACTTTTGGTAATATAGTGTATGTGTGTGTGGCTATTCACTTTAGAATAGCCAGTCATGTGCAAGGAAAATAAAAAAAAATAATTTTTGCTTGCACATGATTAGTTGATGGAAATCAGCAGAGCTTCACCTCATTCAATAAGCGAAAGAAAAATTCCCTTGCAGTGAGCAGGCTATTTGCCTTTAATAAATCAATCATTGTATTTCTCTGGAGAAAGAGGCTTGTGGAGTGGAGAGGAGATGGATTAGAAAACCTATTTGGTTTTTATGTCTGCCTGTACCCCTGTTAGGGAGATTCACCCTCTCTGTAAATCCTGTTTACCATTATCATTGAAAGTCAAAGTAAGAGAGAAAGGAAGAAAATCCCAAATTTTGAGTTGTCCACAGAAAAGTAATAGAGGGGAAATCTTCCAATGGGGACACTGGTTCTAGTGACCTGACGGGACCCCATGGATTCCCTTAATTTGCAGGGATTTCCTCTCACTTACTGTTTTGCCTATGGGACAGGAAGTGAAGGTAAATCTCCCCAATGGTACCCACACATCTATAGAGTTAGGTCCAACCAAACAAGAATCTCCTTCTTGATGAACATCTAAATCACCATAAATTCAAGAGGACTCATGCCTGCATTCATATGTCTTTCTGATTTAGCCAATTTTGTACTTTTGTTTCAAAGGTGGATTAGTGGCCCTTTATTAACCCAGTGCCATTTATGAATGTCACTGGAGAAATAGCCCTTGGGTGACTGGTTTACCCCATAATCTCTGTGCATTGAGCTGTCATTAGACAGTAGGGTACACAGAGACACTGTACCCAGCAGATCCGAGGGGCTGGGTACCATGTGATTGCTGTGATAGGCATCTGTTTTCGTTGCCGATCCCTCCCCTTCCCCTTACAACAGAGAGAGACTGAGTAATTATGAATGGAGACACAATGAATAGATCAGCAGCTGCAGATCCATTCATTTTGCTTCACTGACACAAGGATTATTAACCCTTTCATACCCTCTTCCTCTCCTACATATACAGCATTAGCTGTATATCGGTGGCCTCTCAAGAGACCTGTATATTAACCTTTTCACCTCTCTTATTCTGTACATCTGAACATTAACCTCTTCATATCCATGATGCCACTGTATGTGACCAATAAATTACCCCATGACTTCCTCCTTGTATTTGACCTGCACATTATTGTATGTGGTGCACCATTCCCAAGCTCCATGTTTAATCCCCTCAGTACCAGCATGCTTTTTCATTTCCAAAACATATTGGAAAAACATTAAATCATCACAGGGTATCTACTTTCCTGGGGTTTGTACTATTCTGGCATTTTTATTTTAACAGAAAATGAAAAATCTTTAGACTGTTTTTCCTTTTTATAGCAAATAAAAAAAGCTGTTATTAAATACCACCAAAAAAAAGCTCTATCTGTCTCAAACAATGACATAAAATTGATTTGGGTACAGTGTTGCATTACGGAGTAATTGCCAGTCAAACTATCATCAGCAACACAGTCTGGTACTCAAGTGGTTAAGCATCTTTGCATTGTTTCCTGAATAGTATTAACTACTCATTGATTGATTTGATTTGACCCATCTGTTATATTCTTTTAAATTTGGTAAGGGGTTATTGCAATTCTGCTAAAGATAAAAACATGTTACAATTATTAACTGATTTTCCTTTCTTGAGTGTACTTAGTCGTGACTGAAAGAGAGCCTTTTCGAGATTGCCATGAAGAAATGTACCCATCAGGATCCAACAATATAAATGGCCCATCAATATAAAATGGCAAATTAAATCTTACCTCACAAATTGGCTTTCTCAGCTGTGTACTGGCAATTTATTGTATTGGTTAACAGTATTAACATAATCACTCTAGGATATTTTGGTAAAATAACTATCAAACACGCAGTCAGGTACAAAGTTCTTTTTATTAAAGTAATAATTTTTTTTTATCGTTTTTATTTTTTGTTACAAAAAGCTAAGTGGCTCTGAGAGCAAAAAGTACAGTTACTGTATACAGTATGCTACAGATCCTTCAGGCTGGTCCTAGACTTGACATTATATGATCCACTTCTGTTTTAAGTCTGTACTATGACTAGCGGCCTTAAAGAGTCATTCTATCCCTAGCACAGTTTAAGCTATTTACACTTAAAAAAAAAAAAAAAAAAAAAAAATTACACTAGTCAATAAAAAAAAAGTAAAAAAAAAAGTGACAAAAGTACCCTATCTTACAATCTCACAGAATGTGCAATACAAAGCCATTCTGAAAATTAAAAAAAAAAAACAAAAAAAAACAAAACAAAACAATGTGAAAAACAGGTAACAGTTGTCAAACTTGAATAAAAGTGGCATGACATCTACTGAATTGGAGAACTGTGGAAGGATGGCTATGGTTTGGCAATATTCTTGGTCCCATTTTAAGGAATAAACATAAAATAAGGCACATACATTTCAATAAAAAACTAAAACACTGATATGTAATGTATAAAATTACAGACATAGTACAATGAAAAATTGAACAGCAAAGTAGTACCATATTAAGACTTAACATAATTAAAATCAAGCCTCTTTGGGAAATTATGTCTGCAGTGCTACATAAAGTCAAGTACTGAATCATTATGTCATAAACAATAGTACCATACACTTTGCACAAAACAATAACAATATTTATAAAAAACAAAATACAAGTGGAGATTTCCCTTTCTACAAACAGATTGCCTTTTATTACTACAAGTAATAAGAAAAAAAGTCAGTGTTTTTATAGGTCTGGCCCATATGGCATATATATATGTTTTACAGGGACTAAATAAGTCATGACTGGCCTTTTTAACTTGGCATGACATGACATAATGATTGCCTTTGCGTAGATGCCCATTTTTTAGCATATTCCTATTATTTCCAAGACAAATGGAAAAAGTGAAAAAAACAAACCCCCCCCCACACACACACACATGTAATTATGAAAATAATAACAATACATTTAATAGACTAAGACACTTTATGTACTGTATTTTTGGCATGCTACCTTTAGCACAACCCAAAACTGTAGCCTGGATATATTTACACTCTAGTGGTGCATAATTACAACTGTATTACCTGCAAAACTGATAGAGGGGCGAATGAGACAGCGTGGGCACAATAAGCTGTGATAACTTGGTTTAAAATGGAAAGTTACGTTTTTCAATAGAATACATTTATACAAGATCAGTCACTTAAATGATTAAACCAAAGAACTAAAGAGAATTAAGATAAAAAAAAAGTCAAACATGCACATACATCACACTATTACATCGCTTTACATTTAAGGGGAAGCATATAGAGCCATACATCAAGAAAAACAAATGCATGGTTTTGAGCTGTCAATACTGATCCAAAACTGAAATGGAAGACTATTTCTCCCTACAACACTTTAGGGCTTGAGTCATTATTCCATAAAGGAACATACTTGGAATGTATCCCTTTTAACTGGGATAAAAATTGCTAAAATACATACATATATATATAAAATGAGTTACTTTCATATTCATGTACAGTTCATTTCAATCCCTCCGTCTATTGCATAACAGCAAGAAACTTGCTTTCTTCTGCAAGCGAGGTTAGTAAAGAACTCATGTCCCCAATTGCCATGTTAGTGGTACTCACTGGCATGGTTGGGAATGTAAGAGACGCTCGGGGAGTTGTAAGACGTGATGAATTACGTGACAGGTTCTGGAAGATGCTTGGACTTAGCGCTCCAGAAATTAGGCTGGCATGATCCCCATCATCTATGATGGCATCAAAATCAATTTGCACCCCATCTAAACTGCTGCCATCAATATTATTCACTGTACTTGTGACTTGGTTAACTCCTGGTGAAAGAAGCTCAGAAGCATTGGCATTATTATTATTGTCTTCCATTAAGCAGCTGCCTTCTGGGATAGACCGAGAGCTTGATTTCAATCTCTGCTGAGGGTATCCCATTGCCTGGTCATACAACTGACCTGAGTAGTTCTGTGAATTTGCACAGTGTTGCTGAGGTGACAATTCTGTCTTTACACCATTAATTTTGTAAATTTGTTGGCTGTTGTCATTTACTTGATCTTGAATATATGATATACTTCTTTGCACATTTTGCCTACCATTACTACCACCGCTAAAGCATGCCAAGTGATTTCTGGACTGTGGATATTGTTGGTTACCATTGGGTTGTACTGAAGGTGGGAAATTTTGGGCAGCTTCAACATTCTGACTGTTTTGACCCGAGACTGTCTGATTAGATCGGTTTACTCCTAAGGAATTCATGCCATATATCATGTGTTCCGTTGCAAGCTGTTGCATATATTCCTGGTTTAAAAGATTTGGATTCTGTAACATTTGAGCTGCATCAGATAATTGCTCAACATAGTGCATGGATGATACAAAGTTCTGCAGTGCACTGTTAATCTGGCTGTTACTTGCACACTTCTGCCCTCTGTTTGCTGGGATGCAGGGTACTGGATATTGCTGGTCTTTGTTAGCCAGGGAACTAGTGTATAGATTATAATTATGCTGTAGCATTTGAGAATTATTTTGTGCATTATAGTAGACCCTGTGCTGTGCCTGTCCATTTTTTGACATGTTTTGTTGCTGAACCCCCATATTACTGAACAAACCAATAGGTCGAATTTGCTGCGTAACAAAACGCTGCCAATATTTCATTCTAGATGGGGACTGATCTGCACTGCCTGAGCTAACTTCATTCCACTGTATTGGGAGGTCATTCTTGTTATTTAATTGATCTATCTGCTCTGCATTGTGGACTTGTTGATAAAACGAGCCATTAGTCATATGGGAGTGGTCATAATTATTGCTCCTTGATGAAGCTGCATTGTTTTGTGGTGTTTCTGACTCCGTGTTCTGTGGGTTTTCATACAAACTTTGGTTTTGTGAATCAAGGTACTGAACCATATCATCTGGTAAGAAGTCTTCATCATCCAAATTCCCTTCAGCTTCCATGATCATGGCCTCCAGAGCAACATTTTCGCTAATGCTCGGAGGACATGGAGAATATACACTACGTGTATAATTTTGCAGAGCCAAGCTACGCCTATCAGAAATTGCAGACACGTCATGGGAATTGATGCTGTTTAGACTGTTGAAACGCTGAACTCTACCAGTAGCTAGGTTGGAGGAAACCATTTTTACAGGATCACTTGCCCTACGCATAGTGTTCACTTGTAGCTCGCTGGGAATTAAATGTCTTCTGCCAAAAGTGCTCACTCCACCATCACTACATCTTCTCGGAACACTGTTTGAAGAAAGAGGAGATAATCTACTGTCTCTTGTGTCACCCAATAATGCCATTCTCGTCTTTAGACTCATCATGTCCATGTTAGGTAATGGTGTTGGTGGAGGACCACCTGTAGCAGCAGCATATTTGGCTTTTAACCTGTATTGCTGTGCCGGAGTGAGGCTAAGGAGGCTAGGCAGACCATCACACTGACTTGCTTCACTTGACCTCCTTGAGGCATCGGTAGAGATGGGATCATATGAATCTGCAACACTGATATTCTGAACCCTTCCATCTGCTTGGGAAGCCTCGCTTGATCTTCGGCTAGAAAAACATGGTGAAATACCAGAAGATCTTCGACTTAAGTATGCAGAGCTGATTGTACTTGTATTGCTGTCCCTTCTATTGTTCAAAATATTCAATACTGTAATGTCAGAACTTGAAAACTCATTTTTGTTAGGAAAAATGGACATTGAGTCTCCCAAACTAAGGTTGCTGCCTGGCTGAAAACCTAGAGAAAGCAAAAAAAAAAGATCATACATTTAATTTCTGTGATTTAGCAGACCAAAACAAATATAAATATTTCATATTTCAGTACTTCATATTTCAAGTATCTGATAAGATGATACTTAACAGTGTGGATGTAAGGACTCATATTTATGTGTATTTATCAGTTCTGGAGGGAACATGGTTAAGTAAGCTCTCTTCTGGGCACATGATGCAAGCATTTTAGCATGACAGTTTCTTTATCCTAATATCTATCTTTATTTATATATGTATACAGTTGTGCTCACAAGTTTACATACCCTGGCAGCATTTATGATTTCTTGGCTATTTTTTCATATGAATGAGAACACAAAAGCATTTCTTTCACTCATGGTTAGTGCTTGGCTAAAGCCATTTATTATCAATCAACTGTGTTTACTCTTTTTAAATCATAATGACAACAGAAACTACCCAAATGACCCTCATCAAAAGTGTACATACCCTGGTGATTTTGGCCTGATAACATGCACACAAGTTGACACAAAGTGGTTTGAATGGCTTTTAAAGGAAACCATCCTCACCTGTGATCTGTTTGCTTGTAATTAGTGTGTGTGTATAAACCGTCAATGAGTTTCTAGACTCCTGACAGACCCTTGCATCTTTCATCCAGTGCTGCACTGACGTTTCTGGATTCTGAGTCATGGGGAAAGCAAAAGAATTGTCAAAGGATCTGCTGGAAAAGGTAGTTGAACTGTATAAAACAGGAAAGGGATATAAAAAGATATCCAAGGAATTGAGAATGCCAAACAGCAGTGTTCAAACTCGAATCAAGAAGTGGAAAATTAGGGGTTCTGTTGAAACCAAACCACGGTCAGGTAGATCAAGTAACATTTCAGCCACAACTGCCAGGAAAATTGTTCAGGATGCAAAGAAAAACCCACAAATAACTTCAGGACTCTCTGAAAACATGTGATGTGGCCGTTTCAAGTTGCACAATAAGGAGGCACTTGAAGAAAGATGGGCTGCATGGTCGAGTGCCAGAAGAAAGCCATTACTACGCAAATGCCACAAAGTATCCCGCTTACAATACACCAAACAGCACAGAGACAAGCCTCAAACCTTTTGGCACAAAGTTATTTGGAGTGATGAGACCAAAATTGAGCTTTTTGGCCACAACCATAAACCCTACATTTGGAGACAAGTCAACAAGGCCTGTGAAACATCGAGGTGGATCGCTGATGTTTTGGGGATGTGTGAGCTACAAAGGCACAGGAAATTTGATCAAAATTGATGGCAAGATGAATGCAGTATGTTATCAGAAAATACTGGAGGAACATTTGCATTCATCAGAAAGGAAGCTGTAAATGGGACTTACTTGGACATTCCAACATGACAATGATCCAAAACACAAGGCCAAGTTGACCTGTCATTGGCTACAGCAGAATAAAGTGATGGTTGTGGAGTGACCATCTCAGTCTCCTGACCTCAATATCATTGAGCCACTCTGGGGAGATCTCAAACTTGCAGTTCATGCAAGACAGCCCAAAAATTTCCAGGAACTGGAGGCTTTTTGCCGAGATGAATGGGCAGCTTTACCATCTGAGAAGATAAAGAACCTCATCCACAAATACCACAAAAGACTTCAAGCTGTCATTGATGTTAGGGGACAATACACGGTATTAAGAACTGGGGTATGTAAACTTTTGATCAGGGTCATTTGGGTAGTTTCTGTTGACATTATGATTTAAAAAGAGTAAACACAGTTGATTGATAATAAAAGGCTTCAGCCAAACACTAACCATGAGTGAAAGAAATGTTTTTGTGTTCTCATTCATATTCTCTGAAAAATGGCCAAGAAATCATAAATCAGGGTATGTAAACTTATGAGCACAGCTGTATATGTTTATATATATACACAATATCTCACAGAAGTGAGTACACCCCTATTATATAATATATTGTAAATTATTTTATTATATCTTTTCATGTGACAACACTGAAGAAATTACACTTTGCTACAATGTAAAGTAGTTAGTGTTCAGCTTGTATAAGAGTGTACATTTGCTGTCCCCTCAAAATAACTCAACATACAGCCATGAATGTCTAAACCGCTGGCAAGAAAAGTGAGTACACCCCTAAGTAAAAATGTCCAAATTGGGCCCAAACTGTCAATATTTTTTGTGGCCACCATTATTATCCAGCACTGCCTTAACCCTCTTGGGCATGGAGTTCACCAGAGCTTCACAGGTTGCGCCTGGAGTCCTCTTCCACTCCTCCATGACGACATCACAGAGCTGGTGGATGTTAGAGACCTTGCACTCCTCCACCTTCCATTTGAGGATGCCCCACGGATGCTCAATAGGGTTTAGGTCTGGAGACATGCTTGGCCAGTCCATCACCTTTACACTCAGCTTTTTTAGCAAGGCAGTGGTCGTCTTGGAGGTGTGTTTGTGGTTATTATCATGTTGGAATACTGCCCAGCGGCCCAGTCTCCAAAGGGAGGGTATCAAGCTCTGCTTCAGTATGTCACAATACATGTGGGCATTCATGGTACCCTCAATTAACTGTAGTTCCAGCAATCCATGTCCTTAGTCTGCTTGTCTTCAGAAAACTGTTTGTGGGCCTTCTTTTGCATCATCTTTAGAAGAGGCTTCTATCTGGGATGACAGCCATGCAGACCAATTTGATGCAGTGTGCGGTATATGGTCTGAGCACTGACAGGCTAACCCCCCACCCTTTCAACCTCTGCAGCAATGCTGGCAGTACTCACATGCCTATTTCCCAAAGACAACATGTCTATTTCCCAAAGACAACATCTAGATATGATGCTGAGCACGTGTACTCAACTTCATTGGTCGACCATGGCGAGGCCTGTTCTGAGTGGAACCTGTTCTGTTAAACCTCTGTATGGTCCTGGCCACTGTGCTGCAGCTCAGTTTTGGGTCTTGGCAATCTTTTTATAGCCTAGGTCATCTTTATGTAGAGCAGCAATTCTTTTTTTCAGGTCCTCAGAGAGTTCTTTGACATGAGGCGCCATGTTGAACTTCCAGTGACCAGTATGAGAGAGTGAGTGTGATAACACCTAATTTAACACACCTGCTCCTCATTCACACCTGAGACCTTGTAACACAAATGAGTCACATGACATCGGGGAGGGAAAATAGCTAATTGGGCGCAATTTGGACATTTTCACTTAGGGGTGTACTCACCTTTATTGCCAGCGGTTTATACATTAATGACTGTGAGTTGAGTTATTTTGAGGGGACAGCAAATTTACACTGTAATACAAGCTGTACACTCACTACTTTACATTGTAGCAAAGTGTAATTTCTTCAGTGTTGTCACATGAAAAGATATAATAAAATATTTACAAACATGTGGGGGGTGTACTCACTTTTGTGAGATACTGTATATATATATATATATATATATATATATATATATATATATGAACCCACTAGATCCAGCATGTTTTATTGATATGTGTTGTGAGTAATTCTAGTCATAATATTAGCTATCATTGTTGAAAATATAATAGCTCAGCTTACCATTTCCAGTGATAGGTGGCAGGGATGGGGCCTTTGAAGGTGGTACAGGGTTCAGTCTTGGAAGTATACCATTAATCTGTTTAATTCTCTCCAATTTAACTTGTTCCATCCATTTAGTTCCTGTCATTATCCTCCTGCCTTGTAAACCAAGTCCTGTGGTCGCTGTGGAAATGGTAGAGTCCATGATTGGGGTATCATCCAGGGTGCTGAGGTCTCCTATGCTGCCTCCATTATTCAGAGTAAACTCGATCCCACTGTTGGTATAGTTGCTGATGGGGGACTGCTCGCTGCTGCATGAAGACTTACCACCAGGGCTTGGCTGAGATGTCTGTTGAAAAATAAAAAATACATATCAGGCTAAAACAATTAAACACATAGCACATGAATGCACACGTTTATAGCCAATATATGAGAAACATTTAAAATGGTTATAAATACAATAATAATATTATTATTCTACGCTATCACCCTATACCCTACTAAACTACCAGCATCTGGTACAAATGTATTTGCAAAAATTAAGAAGAACAAAAAAGTGCAGTGCTTTCTTATTTTTCTTCTAACAAAATTAAATAACTGTATCGAAGTGGTATAAACAAACTCTATGCAATTATTTGAATAAGCCCATAGTACAAGATAGTCATAACTTTATATAATGTTAGAACTATCTGTGCTATAAAAAGAAAGTGAGAAAATCCAGCGCTGGTGAGTCCTCCTGTGTGGCAGACTACCGACTGGACGAAGGTAAATGAATCGATGCGTGAAGCCCTCCTCGGACGGGGAAATCTGAAAGCGACTAGAAAACAAGAGAAAATGGAAGGCGCACGCACCTAGTGCATTACCAAAAACAATTTTATTAAAATTGATAGCAAGAGAGGGTACTCACAAAAGCTCTGAGGAAGGGGGTGCGCCCCCCGAAACGCGTCAGCTTTTACTCTGTCTTAGTCTGCACAGGTTGTGCACCCACCATTTTGTGAGTACCCTCTCTTGCTATCAATTTTAATAAAATTGTTTTTGGTAATGCACTAGGTGCGTGCGCCTTCCATTTTCTCTTGTTATCTGTGCTATAAGCTTATATTATTAATTGCACAGAGTTACTGTAGTTCATACCACATTTATATATATTAGTTAAATATTTATTATTGTATATTATTGTATAGTAGGGCACTGCTGCATTATCTGCTCTTCTTAACACTTGAAAAGGTAATTATACCAAGTAACATTAACTTTATACGATGACTAATTCCATAGGAACATATGAGCACATTTCATTTGAAAAAAATTACAGTTATACTGTAAAAGTTTTTGTGTACATTGTGCTTTTTGGCCTCATACACACGGGCGTATGAAAAAATATATAAATATAAAACGTCGGGCCCAACGTCAGGGAAAAATCTGCGTTTTGCATCGGCGCGTTAGTGAACGTCAGCGTCAATAGGCTTTTTTTTAGTAAAAAAACAGTCCTCTGCTATTTTTTAATCTGAAAACGCCGGTTAAAGTCGGTACGGCGTTAGTAAGCGTTTTGCCGGCTTAGCGTCAGAAACACCAAAACGCTACAGCCTCGGAACGCGCTGGTCCCATGCTCTATTTACAGCTCACTAATCCCAATGCCCTCTACAGCTCAAAAACTTCAGCATTTTTATGGGGCCATTGAATAACATGGAGAGCTGTAAAAAACGCTAAAAAACGTGGGTGTAAAAAACGCCCGTGTGTATGAGGCATTAGAATTTGTACAGTCTTGCATTTTATATTACCAAGGTAACATGCAGAGTATGTGAAATTAAAATATATGTATGCAGTTTATGTCCATATAACAAGTTCAGAGTAGGCATAATTACATACTAAGACACATATAATTTATAAAGCTATTGACATGAATGCATACAACACATCACAATGATGACTGAGTATGAATAACTCCTTTCTAGTAATCTTTTTGCACGAAAATAAAGAAGAATTCCAAGAAAGTAAAAAATGTGTAGTTACATTTACATCTGAGGCATCCTTAACAAGATATGTTACTTTATGAGTTGTCTCTTTCAGCAGTGTTTCTGCTGTCCAGTGATCTTACAGTCCCTGTAGAACTCTTTAACATTTTAATTGGTAGTAGTTGGTGCTGTAGAAGTCATTGGGGATTTCCAGACTTTCCAGCATCTTGCAGATTAGCACAGGGACTGGCATTCTAGTTAGCAAATGAACTCACACATTACACATTTCATTTACCTCCCTCAAAGATTTACAACTATTTTTTTTGGAATTCTTCTTTAACCAGAGTTAGAGATGAGCAAACTTAAAAAAAACAAAGAAATATTTTACCGCAATTAGTTGATCTACTCATTATTTTGCTACCAGTGCTTTTCTTCTTTGTGTTTATACTATTTATGTAAAAATGTATTGCACCTCTCTGAAGTATACCATTCTGGAATGACAGCCATATGGATTAGCATCCCAATAATAAGAAATTAAGAAAAGTATTGAGCACACAAAGTATTGAGCTGATAGATGGCTATGAGCATTAGATCAACACTTCAACATGTGATCAAAAAATAGAAATGGTGCTTGCTTCTCAAAGAATGAAGCCAGTGCCCATGGAGGTGATATGGATATATGAGACATACTACAATGTTTAAGAAAAAATCCAAAGTGTCAGTCTTTCCCTTTGTCTGCAATACCCAATTTGCTTAAAGCGGAGCTGCACCCAAAAGGGGAAGTTCCGTTATAAGGCCTCCTCCCCGGCTCCTGTTTATGAAATGGAGATTTTGGGGAGGAGGGGGGAGCGGGTACCCCATTTTGAAAGGTACCCGCTCTCCTTTCTGTTCCGGTAGCCTTAGGCGATCGGAAGTTCTCCATCCCAAAGTCTTCTGGGACACATGACAGATTTCAGAACAGTTCAGGAACAGTCAAAGAGCGCAGCGCCGCTCACGCATGCACAGTGGGCACCCTGCTGTGAAGCTCCACTCCCGATGCCACTGTGGCCTCTCTGTCCTGTGAGAAGGGAGAGAGTGGAGAGAGATGCTGCTCTCGGGCATAGCGCTGGATTCGAGATCAGGCTCGGGTAAGTATTTAGGCAAGGCTGGGGGGGGGGGAGCTGCGCACAGAAGGTTCTACATAGAAACTACATAGGTTGAAGGTAAATCTAAAGGAAATTGAATAAGAAAGTTGTATAATTTATGGCCATAGAGGCTAAACTCCTACTGTCTTTCCTCCATGCACCTTTATAGAAACTAAAGCATGGGAATCTTTATAATCCGATTCATAATTTCCAATTCTTATCACTAATTAAGTGTTTAGACTTTTTGTACATATCTCTGCTCATTTTCACATTTATTAGGACAACCTTAACTGCCTTTGTTGGAAAAGACTGCTGTTCAAGCTCTAAATACACACACAGTCGAATGAGTTAAAATAGTTACTCTTCCCCCTTCCCTCTAAAAGCAAACGGCCTCTGCTGTGCTCTGTCTTTAGAAAACACGTACTGACTCTTTGGCACCTGTAGCATGGGTGCACCTTGTGATAATGCACAAAACATGTTAGAATTAGATTCAACATGAAATGGGTAGGTTTAAATACCATACAGGATTATTAATCAAACATTTCAATATTTTTAAGTTGTGGCTGGTTAACTTTAAAATGATTGAATAGGTAAGAGATTGCAAATTGTAAAAATATTGGTGGGTATTGGAGTAAAGGTGGTACCACATCTGAATAGTGTTATCCAAAAACAAGGACAAAATAAAAAAGAAAGGACTTTCTCAGTACCCAAGGACTACACTAGCAGTTAAAGAAAATACTACTTCCATTACAAATTTCAAACAGCAAGTAAAATCATCAATACAAAGTTTAAAAATATACACTTCATTTCATCTCCTCCATAATGTACAGAGCCCCCTACATTAAGCCATGTAACTTAATGTTGACCTATGTTACAGATACCAAAATGAGAGCTGGTAGGGGGAGTCCAATAACCCTTGACATGTTTTGCAGCATAAACCGCTTCCTCAGGATGATGGAGGAGTTGGAGGATCATCTCTTTGCTATGGCTCTGGTTCCCTCCCCATGCTAATGTCTGAGATTGCCTAAGAGCTGGGCGGATTTACACCTTTACTGTTGGCGCTTTAGGGACAGTGCTGTGCATTTGCACCCTTAGTCTAAGCATTTCTACAGTCAGAATGGCCCGGGCAGGATGATGTCACCCTCCAGAAAGGGAGGACTGGTTTGGGCATCTCCAGTCAGTGTGCACGGGTACAAGGATCCACTAGGTTGTGGAGGCTACACCATTGAGGTTCAGATTTGAGTGGGGTGATGTCAGTGGCTCAAATCTGTTGCAAGCAGGTATAAATCCCTTTATTTTGTTCACTGACCTGGGGTTTCATAATGTATTCATTGTTATTTTTTCACTATAAGGCAGTTAATAATATGTGTACTTGGAAGACATAGTTTGTTTATAAATTGCTAGATTTATTCCCGATGGGGTGACCTTAATACTTCATGCATGTAGGAATGGTGAAGGTTGTGTTGTGTTAGTCATCTGTCAACCCCTTTCCTAATTAAACTATGTATTAATATGTCTTATAAGTGTAAATAAGTGTATATTGTTAGACTTTGTATTGATGGTTTGCTTATTATATGACATTTGTAATAAATGAGTATTTTATTTTATTGCTAGTGTAATCCTTGGGTACCAAGAACGTACTTTCTTTTTTATTTTGTCCTTTTATTGAATAGGTAAGAGGTTTCAAAATACCTCTTTAACAGTTCACTAGGGGTAGGTATAACAACCTAAAAAGGTTACATATATATCTTCTGCTATGCCTAGTCCGCCCATTTCTACGCTTCAAAGGTGCAGAAGAATCTAGTGCTTCCCGCACTGCTCTGGTACTTTTGAAAGATTGATTCTGTTCTAGTAAAAGAAATATAGACGGGTATCAGTATAGCAGGGCTCCTGCACACTTGTGGTTAATTTTGGTATGTGGATACACATGCTTTAGGGAAAGGGGTTAATACTATGTGCAAAGAAAAAAAAAAGACTTAGGTTTGAAAAAGAGATTATTAATTATTCTTAGATAACCATTAGCCACAAACCAGCACTATCTATCATTACACTTGAACACAAAGGATCAATTTGCTCATCTCTAGCAAAAGCAAAATTATATATACAACTGAGTACATGAGTTTCTGGGTCTGGACAAATATCATAATAATATAATCCCTCACCTTATTACCCACTGTCCTTAGTAAGGTTGAGAAAGACATTTAAAATCAGACAGAAAAGACAGCAAATTAGAAAACAATTTTATAATAGTGCAGTACTAGTCATACTGTTTTCTTGTTATTCCATTTTTCATGCATTTGTGTTTTTTAATGACATTTTCTGCTAGTAACTATGCTGCTCATGTATAAATCTACATATCAGTGGACCATTAAGAACACGGGGTAATATATTTAAATAACAATTATATTTATATTTTTTTAAATTATAATAAAAAAAAAATCTAAGAAAAAACATTTTATCTGTATAACTATCCTTATTTAAGGGGCAAATGCTTTCTGTGTGATTGTATACAAGAAAATCTACTTATGAATAACTCCTTACTTCCTCAGGACAAGTGAAATAACTTATCATAGATTGTGAAACTAACTGCACTCAATTTATAGTAAACACATAATTAGCTTTTAAAAATCATTCAAATATAAATAATTTTCAATTTAATCTTAGATGAGTGTTTAGGAAAACCACACAGAATCTTTCTAAAAAGAATGACGTCACATGTCACATCCTGGACACACGCACACACACTTAAAATCTGTGCGTGAATCACTCGTCATAGGCATAAACACATTAACTATAAAATTCATGGATTCGACTCTTTCTTTTTTTGTACAAGTTTTCAGAAATTTAGGCTATCAATATCTTAACAGAGTTAGGAGCTGCTCTATTATCTTAGGCAAAACAAATGCTGAGGTCATACAAGACAACCAAGGAGATGCTTAAAGTGGTTGTTAAGCCACTTGTATAAACTGCTCCCATTCCCTCTGTATTAGCACAATAAGTTCCCATGTGCCTGTGTTATAACATATATACTTATCTGTATAGATAAGACACAGGCTTCCTAGGATCAGTTGTCATTTTTCTCTCTCCTTTGCTCAGCAAAGAGTTCAAGAGGGTGGGGCTGAGCACTGCTGCTGAGGTCAGCTGGAGAGGAGAGAGAGCCCCACGTAGGAAGCCAGAGTTTTAACTATACAGATAAGAATATTTATGATATAACACAGACACAGGGGAACTTCTTGTTCTAATACACAGGGAAATGAGCTTTAAAAGTTAATTATGAGAGCAGAGAAGAGACTCTAGGTACTGACAGGGAGAGGGAGGGGGGGTTGAAGACAGGCAGAGGAGAATAGGAGAGCTGATAGTGACACAGACTGCACAGACCATGGGCTCTCAGGATCAGCTAATATAATAGGGGAGTCAGCACTCGGGGGAAGTCATGACCTGGCATTATCACACAGGTATTTTAGGGGATACAGAGGGATAATTTAAAAAGCAAAAGCACCATGCTGCTAATTGCACTTTAAAGATACAGGAGCAGCATTTTTTTGGGTTAACAAACGCTTTTGTGTATATGTAAACCCTATCAATTACCTTCTCTTTTCTGCTCCTTTCTGGTCTGCTAAATATACCACTGAATGTGTTTTGTTACATCTGTCCGATAAAAGTAAAAAAAAAAACAAACCTGTTAATTTTGCCAGAAATCTTGTGAGTTGATAACTTCCCTGGATCATGATCATGGCTGTGCAGAAGTTTGTTTTTGTGTTGTCGGCAGACTCTTATGTAAAAAGGATAGCTATATAGCTGCCCAATCACTTTTATTGAATTTGTGGGTAATGTCCTAAACCTCCTTCCAGGGAAGATGGAGACATTAGGGTCTAACAGACCCCTGATGTCTTCATAAAAAGAACCTGCACAATGCTTTCATATAGGGGGCTTGTTAGCCCCATTGTGATAGAAATACATTGAAAAATAAATAAAATAAAAAAAAAGAAAAGCATCCCATCTCCCCACATTCACACATATGTAAGGCAATGCAAATCACTGCATAAAGTGGGCACATGCAGTTTTCAGCCTTGACAAATTTGGTATCTACTGTACTTTCTTGACGCTAGGTCATCTTTTATTTTGCACAAAAAAAAATGGGCATTACATTGTGTTTGTGTGCACTAAAAAAGTGTGTTTTTTCCTATAATTATAGCTTTGATAAACAGTTGCACAAATACTGTGCGACACAGAGAACTGCAACTACCATCTTTTTATTTTATTAGGCATCTGCATTCAGAAAATACAGTGTATAATGTTCTAGGGATTTAAGTAATTTTATAGCAAAAAATGCTAATGTTAATGTGTAAAAAGACGCAAAAGTTATATACACATGTGTTAACAGTAAACTACATACCATTGGTTTTTCAGTTTTCACTGATTTTACATGGAGGCATTCTTCATGCTTTGAGGTAGTGTTACTGAGGTCCTTGTGCTCTCCATGTGTACCTTGAACCGAATGGCCAGGTGATCGAGATTGTGAATGATTCCCTGGCTCTCTTGGTGGAGGAGGTCTTGGATGAATGTCACCACGCTGTTTCTTAGTGACATGAGCCTCGGGACCATGCACAGTCTTTACATGTTTCCTTAAAGAGCTGGGATCTGTATATCTTTTAGTGCAGCCAGGAATTTTACATACATATGGTTTCTGTAATATAAAAAAAAATAAAAACATTATACAGACAAAAGAAGAACATAACTCACATTTCGTGAAATTCTAATCAGAGATATAATAACACGTATTTAAGGTGTAACATGTAACATGTTACTATGCAGCTCTGTCCACACAACTGCATCATTCATTCACAGGAATCTGTGAATGAAAAAATTATAAGTCCTGTCTTCCAATACGACAGACAGCTTGTAGTTGTCAATGAACTTTGAGGAAAGCCAGTCAAAAGGTATAGGTAAGAAGGTTGGAGGGAGAGTGCAGGAGCCTGACATTGCACTTGTGAACCACTGATCGCAGGTGCAATGCTTTGTAGATTCCTGAGAAAAAAAATAAGTGCGTTTATAAGGCTTTCTCCCAAAACACTAGAAATAATGAACACTTTAAAAAGCTTGATACACCTAAATGTGTCATTTAGGCACGTCAAGAGTTTTTTTCTGCCCGAAAGCTCCTCTCCAAAACGCACTTCTGATGTTTTTTTTCAGCTTGTAAACTCTCCTTTACAAATATGCCTGTAAATGCCCAAATGTGCATGGACACATAGGCTAACATAGATCTGTTTCTACAGGATGAAAGAAAAAATGGTGTATCAGCAGCATTTTTTATGCCCAGTGTGCATGAGGCCTAAAGGTGAACTTAGCCTTTAAGTAAATTTCTTCAAGCCGGTAAATTCCTTTATTATCTTTCACTTTTAGTTTTGTATAGAAAAATGTAATGGTTAAAACCTCTGTCTCTGTTTATTGCTGTGAATTCGGTTATGGAGAAATTCCCTCACCTCAATTCCTAGTAATGTAGGTCATCACTGAGACAGTAAGTGAGTAGAAACTAGCCCAGTATAAAAAACACATTTTTGTTACAATGGTATGGCAAATACTTGGAAACTCTATCAAGTTTGAACTTTTTCAAAATGTACCCAAAACAAAATGCAAAAGTTTGGACTGGCCGTTCATATGACAAAATAAAATCCTGATGGTAACTGTTTATCATTTTCATACTAGCATTCGTCCTCAGTCCAAGATTGTTTGCTATATATCCTTAAAGAAGCAGTGGGTGGGAGTTATCCACTACAGGGCTTCTTTATCACACTATCCAAAAGTGAGAAAAAATCCTTTTGGTATATGACATACACTTTAATTTAAGTACTGGTATGTCAATAAACTTTTCCGAACATATCATTAGTTAAAACTTTTTCAGTGCAACAAGGAAATTCATTATTTGGAACAGTTAGAGTCACCCTCTTTTGTCCTAAAATATCTCAAGCATAGACCCTTATGATGGAGTAAAGCATTTTAATTTTGAAAGTGATTCTTTTTTTACTTATCTTAGTAAATAAGGTGAAACAAAGCAAAAATTTATTTTGCAAGGAAAATCCAATCATGTGCAGGGAAAATAAATGAAACAGGGTTTTTGCTCATGCATGACTGAATCATTACTATGCTAAGAGAAAATTCACTTTGAAAAGATAAAATCCACTGAGCTCAGTAAATGAGGTGATGTTGTACCCAATTCAACCATCCAACCATGCACACGCATATACTATGTTTTGTATATGATTGCAAATTCTTTGCAATGTGAATTTTTACTGTGAAGTTATCTTAGCAATGTGAAAAGTAATTTGAAGCTGAACATTTTTACTCTTTATTAAATCAACTGCATACTGTTCACTAGCCTAAAAGTCCAAAAGAGATGTAATTATGTTACACTTATGTTACATTGGGGTCAATTCACTAAGAGTTAAATAATGTCCAATAATATGCAGTAAGTGAAAATGTCCAAAAAGGTCTCAGATTTGAATAGAGTGCAGGTGTGTTAAATTTGGTGTCATCACTCTCACTCTCTCATACTGGTCACTGGAAGCTCAACATGGCACCTCATGGCAAAGAACTCTCTGAGGATTTGAAAAAAAGAATTGTTGCTCTACATAAAGATGGCCTAGGCTATAAGAAGATTGCTAAGATGGTGAAACTGAGCTGCAGCACCATGGTCAAGACCATACAGCGGTTTAACAGGACAGGTTCCACTCAGAACAGGCCTCGCCATGGTCAACCAAAGAAGTTGAGTGCACATGCTCAGTGTCATATCCAGAGGTTGCCTTTGGGAAATAGATGTACGAGTGCTGCCAGCCTTGTTGCAGAGGTTGAAGGGTTGGGGGGTCAGCCTGTAAGTGCTCAGACCATATGCCGCACACTGCATCAAATTGGTTTGCGTGACTGTCATCCCAGAAGGAAGCCTCTTCTAAAGATGATGCACAAGAAAGTCTGCAAACAGTTTACTGGAGACAAGTAGACGAAGGACATGGATTACTGGAAATGTGTCCTGTGGTCTGATGAGACCAAGATAAACTTATTTGGTTCAAATGGTGTCAAGCGTGTGTTGTGGCAACCAGGTGAGGAGTACAGAGACAAGTGTGTCTTACCTATAGTAAAGCATGGTGGTGGAAGTGTAATGGTCTGGGGCTGCATGAGAGCTGCCGGCACTAGGGAGCTACAGTTCATTGAAGGAACCATGAATGCCAACATGTACTGTGACATAGTGAAGCAGAGCATGAACTTCTCCCGTCGGAGACTGGCCCACAGGGCAGTATTCCAACATGATAACGACCCCAAACACACCTCCAAGACGACTACTGCCTTGCTAAAGAAGCTGAAGGTAAAGGTGATGGACTGGCAAAGCATATCTCCAGACCTAAACCCTATTGAGCATCTGTGGGACATCAAATGGAAGGTGGAGGAGCGCAAGGTCTCTACCTTCCACCAGCTCCGTGATGTTATCATGGAGGAGTTTAACCTCCCTGGCGGTATGATTATGTCAGATTTTTGGTGCTGAAAGCGGTACGATTATTTTGCATGGAAATTTGGCGTTTTATATTGTAGACCAGTAATTCTTAGGAATAACTCACTTAAATCTGTCCAAACCAGAGTCTAGTAGACATCCCGGGTATGAAAAAGTTTGAAACATGAAATTATAAATTATAATATAATAAGTAACTATAAATAATTATCAAAAATAATAACATAATAGTAATACAATTTTTTCAATAATGTAATCAAATCAAAAACACTGAAATTTGCTCAGTTGCAGAATTGTCACTGTCGCCACTTTCAGTTTCTGATGTTAAATTCCCCCAAAAATCAGTATCACTCAATTCTGCAAATGATTCTTATTTACTATCGGTATTTTCTAGCTGATGAAAAACCACTTTTGACGTAAAGGGACACTTTTTGGTTGCTATGGACATTCTCAAGTTTCCAGGCAGAAAGAATGACATATATAATATAAAAGTGCATGCAGGGCACTGGGCAAACCACTAGGGACAAAGGGGATGTGAAATAATTTCATACAGCAATGTAATCTGTAAGATTACAGTGTACTGTATGTGTTGTGTATGTTTCACTATTTGAATTTCCCGCCGGGCTCCGTCCCCGTGCGACGCGACACTCGCAGGGAATGGAGCCCGGCACACAGAAGCATCGGGCGGAGGTCAGACACGCTGACACCGCGGGAGGACATCGTTGGATCCAGGGGACAAGGTGAGTAACACTGCCTGGATTCAGCGATGCAATCCCGAGTGTGGCTTGGGGTTACCGCTAATGGTACTGAAATTCCACCCCGAGCCACACTCGGGATTACCGCCAGGGAGGTTAAGAGGACTCCAGTGGCAACCTGTGAAGCTCTGGTGAACTTCATGCCTAAGAGGGTTAAGACAGTGCTGGAAAATAATGGTGGCCACACAAAATATTGACACTTTGGGCCCAATTTGGACATTTTCACTTTGGGGTGTACTCACTTTTGTTGCCAGCGGTTTAGATATTACAGACTGTGTGTTGAGTTATTTTGAGGGACAGCAAATTTAAACTGTTGCACAAGCTGTACACTCACTACTTTCCATTGTAGCAAAGTGTCACACTTTATATATATATATATATATATATATATATATATATATATAGTATCTCACAAAAGTGAGTACATCCCTCACTTTTTTGTAAATATTTTATTATATCTTTTCATGTGACAACACTGAAGAAATGACACTTTGCTACAATGTAACGTAGTGAGTGTACAGATTGTATAGTAGTGTAAATGTTCTGTCCCCTCAAAATATCTCAACACACCATTAATGTCTAAATTGCTGGCAACAAAAATGAGTACACCCCTAAGTAAAATTGTCCAAATTTGGCCCAAAGTGTCAATATTTTGTGTTGCCACCATTATTTTCCAGCACTGCCTTAACCCCCTTGGGCATGGAGTTCACCAGAGTTTTACAGGTTGGCACTGCAGTCCTCTTCCACTCCTCAATGACAACATCACAGGGCTGGGGGATGTTAGAGACCTTGTGCTCCTCTACCTTTCATTTGAGGATGCCCCACGGATGCTCAATAGGGTTTAGGTCTGGAGACATGCTTGGCTAGTCCATCATCTTTACTCTCAACTTCTTTAGCCAGACAGTGGTCGTCTTGGAGGTGTGTTTGGGGTCATTATCATGTTGAAATACTGCCCTGCAGCCCAGTCTCCAAAGGGAGGGGATCATGCTCTGCTTCAGTAAGTCACAGTTGGCATTCATGGTTCCCTCAAAGAACTGTAGCTCCCCAGTGCAGGCAGCACTCATGCAGCCCCAGACCATGACACTCCCACCACCATGCTTGACTGAAGGAAAGACACACTTGTCTTTGTACTCATCTGGTTGCCGTCACACATGCTTGACACCATCTGTTACGTACCAGGTAGAGAGCCTGACGGCAGGGGACGGCCTCTCCTACGACCCCGGTTCAAGGGACCGCTGGGGTTGAGACAGCGGCTACAAGAGCACGGTGAGGTATGAGTGCCTGTGACAGTTTGTTTGGTGGTTGAATGGCTGGCGTTATTATAGTCAAATTCTGCCATTGGCAGGAGGTACACCCAGTCATCCTGGACAAATGAGGAGAAACAGCGAAGGTACTGTTCCAGGGTCTGGTTTGTCTGCTCCATTTGCCTGTTGGACTGGGGATGGTAAGCGGACGATAGTGAAAGTCTGATGTTAAGGATGTTTCAGAGTGCTCTCCAGAACTTCGAGGTGAATTGCACTCCCCGGTCGAACACAATATCAATAGGCACACCATGGAGCCAGACAATCTCCTTAATGAACACCGTGGCGGTGTCCGAGGCAGAGGGTGTACCTTTTAGAGGCACAAAATGGGCCATTTTTGTCAATCGGTAAACCACCACAAAGATGGCTGTACAACCTTCGGAGGGGGGTAGTTCCACTATAAAGTCCATGGAAATTCTGGCTCATGGCCTCTCTGGTACAGGCAGAGGTCGGAGTAAGCCTCATGCCTTTCTCCGGGGGACCTTGTTTCGGGTGCAGATAGGGCAGGACCAGATGTAACCCTTGCGGTCCTTTTCTAGGTCGGGCCACTAGAAAGTGCGCTGCACCAACTCTATGGTCTTGTGGACTCCAAAATGACCTGCTAAGGGGTGGTCATGACAAAGGCCAAGAACAGTAATCCGGATCTCCTCTGGAACAAAAATTAGATTCCCTTTCCAAAGAAGGCTGTCTCTGGCTTGCAGGGTGCTCTTGACGGGGTTAGATACTTACGTGGAGGCCTGCTTTAACTGAGGTAGGAGATCTGTGTGGAGCAACAGGAAGTTTCCGGCTGGCAGAATGGTATCAGGTGTAGTTGGTTCCTTAGAATCCTCATACATGCACGCTAGTGCATCGGGTTTAGTGTTTTTGATCCTGGGCAGTAGGTGATGTGGAAGGTGAACCTCGAGAAAAACAATGCCCACCGGGCCTGACGGGGTCTGAGGCATTTGGCCGATTTGAGATACTCGAGGTTCTTATGATCTGTGTATATCAGTATTGGGTGGGCTGCACCTTCCAGCAGGTATCTCCATTCTTCTAGGGCAGCCTTTATGGCCAGGAGCTCCCGATCACCTACATCGTAATTCTTTTCTGTTGGGGCCAGCTTTCTCGAGAAAAAGGCCACCGGATGGACAGAACTTGGGAAAGGACTGCCCCAACAGCGTTCTCCGAGGCATCCACCTCCAGGATGTAGGGGAGAGTGGGTCTGGATGACACAGGACTGGGGCAGATGTAAAGAGTCCCTTGAGCGTCTCAAAGGTGGCTTGAGCTTCCGGGGACCAGGAGAACCGGGCCCCCTGTTTGGTAAGCTGAGTGATGGGAGAGATAATGCCTGAAAATTTCTGGATAAACTTGCGGTAAAAATTGGAGAATCCAACGAACCGCTGGACCCCCTTCTTATCGGTTGGTGCAGGCCAGGACAGAATTGCGGAAACCTTTTGGGAATCCATTTCGATACCACTCGGGGAGATGATCAGTCACAAGAATTGGATACTCTGGCGCTCTAATTCACATTTCTCTGCCTTGGTATAGAGCTTATGGCAGAGGCGACAGAGAACCTCTTTGACATGTTTCCGATGAACCTCAAGTGATGGTGAAAAGATGAGGATGTCATCCAGGTAAGCAATCACGAAGACATCCAAGAAGTCTCTAAGGATGTCATTAATGAAGAACTGAAAGGTAGCCGGGGCGTTGCACAACCTGAAGGGCATAACTAAATACTCATAATGACCGAACCGAGTGCGGAACGCTGTCTTCCATTCATCCCCTTCCCTTATGCGGATCAGGTTATAAGCTCCTCTTAAGTCCAGTTTGGTGAAGATGGTGGCAGAACGCAGTCTCTGGAACAGTTCTGGCACCAAGGGAAGGGGATAGCGGTTCTTCACCGTGATCTTATTCAGGTCCCGGTAGTCGATATAGGGTCTGAGCGAGCGATCCTTCTTCTCCACAAAGAAGATCCCTGCACCGGCTGGGGACGTGGAAGGGCGGATGAATCCTTTTTGCAAGTTTTCATCAATGTACACTTTCAGAGCCCCTAATTCCTTTTCAGACAACGGAAAGATCCGTCTGAAAGGAATTTCCTCTCCGGGAAGGAGCTCAATGGGACAGTCATAGGAGCGATGCGGGGGGAGCGTGTCTGCTCCTTGCTTACTAAACACATCTAAATATTCGTGGTAACCTTCGGGCACCTTCTGACTGGGCCCCTGGTCAGAGTCCAAACACATTCGAGTTGGGGAAGGCCGGACAGATGAAGTTAGGCAGTGTTCCCGGCAGTAGGCAGACTGGAACTGGAGTAGTCCGGAAGTCCAGTTAATCCGGGGGTCATGGGCTTGGAGCCAGGGCAGGCCTAAGATGACCGGGAACAGTGGTGAGGCGATTGCGTCCAGCCGGAGGAACTCACTGTGATCAGCGAGGGTGGTGGCCAGCAGAGGAGGCATCTCCTGGGTCACCAGTCCAGATTTAAAATGGGACCATCGGTCAGTTACACTGACAGTCTCTGTTTCTTAGCTTGGAGGGGGATTCCGTGTTTGGCTGCAAAGTCCAGGTCAATAAAGCAGCTATACGCCCCTGAGTCCACAATGGCCGTGGCAGAGACAGCTCTTCCAGGTAGTTGAAGGGAGATGGGAATGGCAAGGTGGGTCGGTCCGACCATCAGGGATGTCTGCTCCATTGAAGAGCCCAAGAGTCCCTTTCTGTGTTTGGTTGGGCACTCATTTACATAATGACCGGCCTCCCCACGGTAGAGGCAAAGGTTGGCTTGGAGCCAGCGGGAGCACTCTTCCGGGGGCATTGGAAGCCGGGAAGCTGGCCAGGACTGGACTGGCTTCTCCTGCCGGCATTCCCGCAGGGGGTGGTCGATCTGGATGGACCGCTGGATAAGATCCTCCAAAGCACTCGGAACCCCCACCCGGGCTAGTTCGTCCTTAAGCCCTTCCGACAAGCCTAGATGGAACTGATGTCGTAAGGCGGCCTCATTCCAGCTGGTATCAGCACTCCAGCGCCTAAAGTCTGTGACGTACGCCTCGACGGCTCTGCCGCCCTGCCGGAGTGCATGGAGAGCAGATTCGGCTGTAGCGGAATGCTGGGGGTTGTCATAGAGCTGAGACATTGCCTGGAAGAAGGCGGACAGCGTGTTCAGTCAGGTATCTCTGAGTTCCAGTAGATGGTCAGCCCAGGCCTGGGGCTGGTCCTGTAACAGGGATATGACAAAGCCCACTTTGGTAACTTCTAATCAGAAGGTCTGTGGTTGGAGAGCAAAGTAGAGCTGACATGCGTTGTAGAAGGCTCCGTACTTGGTCCGGTCTCCAGAGAACCTCTCGGGGGGTTGGCACCCGGGGTTCGGGAGCAGGTAAGGAGATGGCTGAGTCTAAACTTGCTGTTGATGCAGGAGTGGAGGCTAGGACTTACTCCTTGAGAAGGGCATGTTTTCCTTGCAGAGACCCAATGGCTTGTGTGAGGTCTGCGAGGCTCTGGCTGACCTCATGTAGGACGGAGGCCCCCCTTGCAGGCTCAGTCATGGCTGTCTAAAACTGTTACGTACCAGGTAGAGAGCCTGATGGCAGGGGACGGCCTCTCCTACGACCCCGGTTCGAGGGACCGCTGGGGTTGAGACAGCGGCCACAAGAGTACGTGAGGTATGAGTGCCTGTGACAGTCCAATGGTGTTCGCCAGCAGATCAGCGGGATCGCTGGAGATGGAGATGACCTGCGAATGGAAAGGTGCAGTTAGATGGGAGCTACCCAGTTGAGCTGGGAAGCTGCAGAGCTGGAGGCCACTGAGATCTGGATGGCAACAGGCAGTGGAGCAGAGTCAGGTGAAAGCAGGTTCGGCAACGGGCTGGCAGCGAGGCACAGAGGAGCAGACAGAAGGACGGTCGAGACAAGCCGGGATCGGGTGCAGGCAGATAGCAGGAGAGTTGTTGACAAGCTGGGTCGGTAACAGGTTCAGAACAGAATATCATGTTGCAGGTTAACACGGGTAACGCTGTAGATCAGACAGCACCCGTCTGCTGCATCAGCAGGGTTTAGCGCCAAGATTAGTGCACACGCATGCACACATGCCGTTGGGCACCAGAAAGCATAGAAATGTTGCTGACAAGTCCTTCATGAGAAAAGCTGTGCCAATGGGCTTCCTGACACCATCTGAACCAAATACGTTTATCTTGGTCTCATAAGACCATGGTTCCAGTAATCCATGTCCTTCATCTGCTTATCTTCCGCAAACTGCTTGCGGGCTTTCTAGTTAGTGCATCATCTTTAGAAAAGGCTTCCTTCTGGGATGAGATCTGTAACACTAACGAGTCACATGTCACCGGGGAGGGAAAATGGTTAATTGGGCCAAATTTGGACATTTTCACTTAGGGGTGTACTCACTTTTGTTGCCAGCAGTTTAGACATTAATGGCTGTGTGTTGAGTTATTTTGAGGGGGGCAGCAAATTTACACTGTTATATAAGCTGTACATTCACTACTTTACATTGTAGCAAAGTGTAATTTCTTCAGTGTTGTCACATGAAAAGATATAATAAAATATTTACAAAAATGTGAGGGGTGTACTCACTTTTGTGAGATACTGTATATGTGTGTGTGTGTGTATATATATATATACATATATATATATATATATATATATATATATACCACCTTTAGGAATGCTACCACTACTAAAAAGAATGAGCAATGCATTTAAAAAAGGTAACTCTTCAAAGCTGGAAACAAGTAAAAGGATCACGTCACAATTTTTTATTGGAAATCAATCATTTATAGTTTACCTCATTGGAATGAGTCCGGTTTTGGTGCTTGGCTCTGTCAGAAGCATTAGAGAAAGCCTTGTTGCAGCCTTCATGCTCACAGACATAAGGTTTCTCTCCAGTGTGAGATCTCAAATGGGTTTTCAAGTTTTCTAATCTGGAGTAAGCCTTCGAACAGCCTTCAAACTGAATAAAAGAAGAAAGATGGAAACAGGCTTATCTTTAAAAATAAAATGACGAAACTTTAGGCTAAACTCCAGGCTAACAGATAAATACACAGGAGCTTTTTCACCTGCAAATGATTTGTAATTCTGTCCAGCCAGTGTTGATATTTACACAGCCCTGGCAGACAGCAAAGCCAGGTTTCTAATCTAATTTATTCTAATGCAGTTAAGCAATAAAGCCTAAATACCTTCTTGCCCCAGCCTGTGACTGGACAGTGAGGGAACAGCAGCAGCATGTTTTTTTTGTAGGCACATGTGCCTCAAGTAGAGGCTGATTGGCTCAGTATTGGCCCCTCCTTTCTCAGTCTGAGTGCTGCTGTGAAAGGGATTACAAGAGACTGATATCAACACACAGTCAGGTACTTACATTCGCTGCATGTATACTCACATACCAGGAAGTACATGGCTATATTTCAGAAGGAATTTCAGACAAAAGGTACATTTTCAGGGTACTGCTTAGGCACAATAACATTTTTTTATGTTCCCTATAACTTAGAAATTATTTGGAAAACTAAAAAAACTGCATAAAAAGTTTTTTTTTAAAAAAAAAGGGAACTCATTTATCTAGTAATGTATGAAACGTCTAATGTGCTTACTGTGCATTTGTGTGGCTTCTCTCCCGTGTGTCTTCTCATGTGGACCACCAGCATATACTGAGCTTTAAATGGCTTTTGCTCTCTTGAACAGTCCAGCCAGCGGCATACAAACTCCTTCTTTTCACCATGTATGTGATCATTGTTTATATGCTGTACAAAAATAGAAAGCTAACATGAGGAGATTCTTTACAGTACAAAAAAGATCACAATTCTTAGATGCAATCACTCTTAATTTTTTTTTTCTAATTTTTTTATTTAAAGAGCAAAGGTATTAGGGGTGCACTGAATGGAAATTTTGATGCCGAAACCGAAAATGCAGGATGCAATTGGCCAAAAACCAAAATCGAAAATGACAGTTTTTAAAAATATATATTTTTTTATATAATTATATTCGACTTTTTAATTAATATCATGAATTTAAATAAATATAAATTGATTGTCGGCCATTATCGGCACCTTTAGCGCAAGAAAAGCTCAAGAAAAATGCATCTCTTTAAATTTTATGTATTTCTCCACACTGGTCAGTTGCGCCTCCGTTGTAGTGTTATTGCTTGCTGCATTTTTGGTCAGTTAAAACAAAAGCACCAAAAACGCACCTCTCCGTTGAAATGCATTAAAAAAGTAGCAAGAAGGTATCAATAACATACCAGTGTTACAGTTTTGATGCGGTTTCTGAGTCACATGACCTATGAAAAACACACCGTAAGCACAGTAAAATCGGTGTAAAATCGTGTGCGTTTTCGGCACCGAAATTTCGGTGCATCTCTAAAAGGTATCCAACAAACCACTTCAAAACTGTAACAGCAATGATGTCACATAAAGAGAATATCATAAATGGAAAGTTTATAAAGGACATGTGCAAATATAACAGTATTCACAAGCTCACAAATAAGAAAGGCGTAACAGTATTGCATAATATAAGGCCGCGAAACAGATATGGGGTGGGTACCCAGGTTTTATGTAGTACTAGGAGAAAGCTGGGGGAGATACAGAGAAAGAAAAGAAAAGAAGTATTTTGTGCAATGCTGACTAGCAAACATTTTGTGTTATTCCCTAAAATCACTAAACAGGAAATGTCAATAAACAAATTGTTTGTTCCAAAGCAGTTATTAAATTGGTATTTTATATAGCAGATGCAAAGATTATAAAGTTCTGTATTATGTCCTGACACATGAAAACAGGCCTGGGGAGGTCCAGTAAAGGTGTATTTTTTTCTATTAGCCCCGTGAATGTATGTTTACTTTAAACACTTAGTGATTTGGTGTGCTTTTTTATTATGGACATTCCACTGCTCACAACTGGATGTTTGAACCAAACGAACTAACAAATTAATTTGATTAATTTAAAAGATGACTCTTTTTAGTAAATCCAACACTATTTCTTACAATCAAATTTTAGGTGACAAAGGACTGACATAAAAATTATTGCCATTAATCCACTAATTGGCTTGTATTCTGTATGCAATGAACACCTCCCTATATGCCTGTATGACTGCATAATATAACATTAAAACAAAACTAGTAACAGTGTAACTATATAAATAATGTGGAAACCTGAAGGCAGTGTTAAGGTAGAAAAGCCATAGGGACTACTCTCAGCACACAGACCCACTTTATATATAAGGAAGAAATCAGTCATACAGCAATTAGAGTCGATGACATTTGTGGAAAAGTCTAAAGGGTCCATTGGCAGATTTCTTTTTTTTTAAGCAGACACAATACAGAAACAAGGCTGTCTGAGAAAAATACACATAAGGAACAAACTGAGCAAGCAGAGCAGCTGCCTGACAAACATTTTAAGAGAACATCATATTTAAATATATATTCATTCATCTTATCATGTTCTGTCCTGAGAAGCAAATGTCAGACATGTTTGCCTTTGACAAATCATTAAATACAGGACATGTAAACATTTGCAGTTTTTGGAACTCATGAAATATACTGTAGTAGTAACAATTCTTTCCTGATACCTCTAGATGGCACAACATACAAAATAGTTCCACTACTACATTGGAATTCCCTACCTTCAATTGTAAATACTTGTGATCTATATCATCTGTTTAATATGTTATAATCAAGATGAACTCATTTGACCTTCTCTAGCACTGATTGTAAAGTGTGGTACAGTCCAGGTTAAGTATTTTAACTGTATTACATTTAATTGTCATTAGCTACATAAATAGTTTTTACGGTAGAAACAAAAATAAGTCCATTGACTTTAATCTTGAAATCGTTTTATTTTAAATGTTGTTTTTGCTACATATTTAAACCAAAGTTTTGTAACCAAAGTAAAAAAAAACAGCAACAATTTTAGTTTGTTCAAATTAAAAGTGAGTTACCCTTGGCAAATGCTTTAGTGCTGTAAAAATATAAATTGCATGGAATCAAAATTCTGACAGGCAGTCAGGACATACAATGCAGACAGTTACTGTTTGTTCAGGAGACAGTTCAAAGTAGTTCAGCTTACAAAATGCTCTGCAGCAATGACTGTTTCTTGTGTCTGTCTAAACCTTAAAAATGCTAAAAGTGATATTTGTTTAAAAATGAAGTAATTGATTTTACTGCATTAGCTAGCTCCTAAGCAATTTGTGATGCTTTAGACTCCATACACACTATTAAATTCTCTGCAGATTTTTGTCTTCAGATTTGCCAAAACCATATAATATGAGGTCAAACCCTAAGAGTTTCAATTCGTATGCAATCAGGCAGGCCCTTGCACTATATGGTTTTGGTAAATCTGAAGACAAAAATCTGCAGAAAATCTAATAGTGTGTATGGGGTCTTGGTGTGGTCTTACATGTAGTATTAATATAGGTATCACAAACTGAAAGCTGTCTCTGCAATACAATAAAGACTTCAAAGTGGTATTTAACTCTTCTTTTAAACTTTGACCTGCAGGTATGCTTATAATAAGTCTTATCTGTAGGTACCTTGGAAAGCAACTGAATCTGTGTTGTTTAGTACATATTGTCATTGGATCAGGCCAATGACATCAGTGGTGCATGCGCAGTGCACTCTGCATTCACAGCACACTGAGTACGCCATAATAGTAGAAAGTGACGCGCCATGATAGTCACTCGTACTTGCATGCATGGGAGTGATGTCATCGCCGCCCAGCCCTTTAAGATGAATCTGTAAGGAAGACTGGGCGCAGATAGAAGGGCCAGCAGCGGTGACAGTGTAGAACTGGAGGGCTTAATTTCACAGGTAGATCTGTCATAGTGTGCTAATATGAGGTGCATACTAGCACATTATGGCATCCAGCACCTAGGGGCCATTAAAAAAAAACGATGCAGAGTTAAATACCGCTGTAAACCTTGTCACAAAACTGCTAAAAATGTTCAAAAGTAGGAAGGCTCATATATGCATGCCTTGCGTTGTTTTATAAACTATGATGGGCAAACCTTGTTTTATTAATTATATGGTTGCGGCTAAAGAAAATGAGACATCAGAAAAGTAAAGACATAGTAAAAACATATTTATACACACTTGTGTGTTAACACTGCCCTGAATTAAAAAAGCACATGCCTTATATAATTGCTAATAAATATGGTCTTGATTGCACAGGCAGTTTCAGATTATATTTTATCCTTAACAAAGATAAGCTGGTATCACAATGTAAGAAAACCTATTCAGAAAAGCACTGGCCACTGCATGTGAATGCCAACTGAAAAAGGGATCTTCTAAGGCCCTGGTGACCAACTTGCAGCCTGGGGTTGCAAGTGGATATTTGCCACTTTTTTGTGTGGCCTTCAGAGCCCTTGCATATAGCAGTCTGCATTTTCTTTACCTAGGTGCTTACTCAGGACACTGAAGGAAAATGTTTCTTTAGACTAACTTCTAGTGGTAAAACAATTTGTTTTTTTTTCTTTTACACTATTTTACCAATCTTACTTTTTCTGCACTATTTCTTTTCTCTTTTCATGTTATTTTTATCTGATGTCAAGTTCTATATAATGTATTTTACTGAGAGAAATATGAAATATGGCACGAGTAATTCTTTAGCCATTTCAATACAGGGCACTTTCACCCCCTTCTGGCTCAGGCCAATTGTCAGCGCTGTTGCACTTTGAATGACGATTGTGCGGTCATGCAACATTGCACACAAATGGCATTTTTATCATTTTTTGAGACAGATAGAGCTTTCTTTTGGTGGTATTTAATCACCACTGGGATTTTTATTTTTTGCTAAACAAACAAAAAAAGACAGAAATTTTTGAAAAACAATTCAAATTTTGCGAATACGTAATTTTTTTTCTTCACTGATGTGCGCTGATGAGGCTGCACTGATGGGCACTGATGAGGTTGAACTGATGGGCACTGATAAGCTGCACTGATGAGGCTGCACTGATAAGACAGCATTGATGGGCACTGATCACATGGTAAAGAGCCTACGTCATCGGCTCTTTACCACGATCGGTGATGCGCTGTGCTCGAGGGCGCGCATGTGTGGCACGAATGGGAGGACATCACATGACGTACTCCCAGAACAAGAGTGGTCCTGTACAACCGTCATTTTACAATACAGCCAAAGGGAAGTAGTTAAACAGCTGTAAGGAGCACAAATGTGAATGTATGGATTCATAAAGGGGCTGTAATGGCAGTGATTTTTATCAGTCTCGTAATGTGTCTCTCTAATCTATGGCTGAAGCATGTCCCCAGTCTCCAAAAACTCCTATAGCATGTTCACAGTCTCTAGCCATCTCCTGTAAAAAGCTGTAGTCTTTGACCATCTCCTGTTGCATGTTTTCAGTGTCTGATAACTTTCTCCCCTTTAGGGATGTCAGGAGTCGCACTTGAGGCACTGTATATCAATAAAGTTGACCCCGACTGTTTTGAGGTATCATAGGAGTATCTGTGTTTTGGTCTTTTAGGATGTGATTAGTTCTTGTGACTAAGGTATTCCTCCATTGGCTTTCACTCACCCAACAAATAAAATTAGAAATACTAACAACAGCTTAAAAAGTCCCCAGCTACATCACGAACCTAGTTTCAAAATACCAACCAACTAGTTCTCTCCATTGCTCCCAAGACCTCCTGCTCTCTAGCTCCCTTGTCACCTCCTGACATGCTTCTCCCAAGAAATCCTCTGGAACTCCCTACCCCAATCTGTCCGACTATTTTCTGTTTCTGTTCACTTTTAGGCATTCCCTGAAAACCCGTCTCTTTAGAGAAGCCTATCCTGCTTCCACCTAACAACTTTACTTTTATTTTCTTCATCAGCTCATCCCCCAATCATTACGTTTTGTATTGCTTGACCCTCCCTTTTAGATTGTGAGCTCTAACAAGCAGGACCCTCTCATTCCTCCTGTATTGGTTTATATTGTAATTGAACTGTCTGTGCTCATGTTGTAAAGTGCTGCACAAACTGTTGGCACTACAAAAATCCTGTATCCTGTAATAATAATAATAATAATAATGAAAATGTTTATAAGGCCACAAGAAGGAAGAAGCAATATGCTCTGACATGTGACAAGTTCTATGTTTACATTGGTCGGCCATGAGGGCATATTTTATGTACATATGACATCAGTTTTTATATTCGCACATGTATGTTTTCTTGTCTAGATTTTATATTTTTGTAACAATAAAATGTGTATTTTATTAATTATCTGGTCCAATTGCCTTTAAAGTCTGAATCACTAGTTTCTTTTTTTCTTGGTATGTGACAAGTTCTATCAGGGTTTCATAATGTAATTTTACAGTGGATCTGCAAATTTCTAAGTATACTTTTTTAACAGCCCCAAAAGTCAGCGTGCCATTGCACAGGAACCTCTTACAGTCAAGGTCCCCGGTAAGAATTGAATAAAACAGATAGAAAGTTATATCTAGCAATCTTGTGACTTTGATTGACAGGGAAGCATTTGCAGGTTCAACTCACAAGATG
>BLSH010310639.1:157606-178563 GCA_018402905.1 Glandirana rugosa
GACACACCTTCTCTAACCGTTCCGAGTCAGACCTTAGATATAACATACACAATGTTCTCAAGAATAAAAAAGTATTGTTTTCTTACTCCGTAAAATTTGATAATTGAAATGTCGATAGTCATGGACTTAAAAGGACCTTACATCATAAATTATGGAACACTCTTCTAATTAACGTAGATATTTTTCGAAAAAAGGACATGTACCTTTTCTAATAACGATACAAACCTCATTCAAATAAATTGGGGAAGGAATGGCCCGTGAATTTGGGGGGAGGACGGGTCTGGTTAAAAACCGAAAGTCGCGACAGCGTAAAACTTACTGTTAACGCGCCAGCAACATCGCACGACCGCGCAATTGTCATTCAAAATGCGACAGCGCTGAAAGCCAAAAATTGGTCTGGGCAGGAGGGGGGTTTAAGTGCCCGGTAAGGAAGGGGTTAAATAAACTTACTCCAAACATAGCAATAATCTTTTCCATGTACAGGAAAAAAGCTTTTTATAGATGCAATTAATCTTCTCACAAGGTATTAAATACTACATTCCAGGAAAATTCAGGTACTGATAGCTGTAAAGTTAATAGTTTAAAATGCCTCATTCTTTTGTTATGAAAAAATAAGAACTCTTGTAACACATACAATATAGATTCCAGACTGAGCCTTGCCAATCTCTTCCACACAGTGTTGACATTTTTATAAAGCATTTGCATTGGTCCAAGGCTGGCGTAATTATTTCCACACATCATGAAATTCAATTGCCAATTTAGTGCTTTCACATGTTCATGGCAAAAGTGTATAAATTAAAGGGGTTGTAAAGGCAGAAGGTTTTTTTTTTATCTTAATGCATTCTATGCATTAAGATAAAAAACCTTTTGTGTGTAGCAGCCTCCCCCCCGTATCCCCCTAATTAGTTACCTCAGCCCCTTCTCTCTACAGCGATGTACCTGAATGTCTAAGCCATCCGGGAGACTCCTGATTGGCTGAGACACAGCAGTGGCGCCATTGGTTCCCACGGCTGTCAATCAAAATCAGTCAGCCAATCAGGGGAAAGAGGGGGCGGGGCCGGGCTCTGTGTCTGAATGGATACATGGAGCTCTGACTCGACTCAGGTGCCCCCATAGGAAGCTGCTGGTTGTGTGGGCACTTGATAGTAGGGAGGGGCCAGGAGCTGCAAAGAGGGACCCGAGAAGAGGAGGATCAGGGCTGCTCTGTGCAAAACCAACTGCACAGAGGAGGTGAGTATAACATGTTTGTTATTTAAAAAAAAAAAGACAAAAAAATGAGACTTTACAATCACTTTAAGGAATTCATTTTACGCTTCAAACAGTATTTGTAAACTGTAATCCCTACTGCATAAAGGGTTAATGCATTATTTAAAGAATGCAAAAATCTATGTGATATTAATGGTGGTAAAAAGATATCAAATAAACAATACTGTCCAAATGTGTGCGCATATTATCACTCTCTGTTATGTTGATTTATAAAATCAATGCATATATATCTGATGGTAAGAATTGTCCTTTATTTAAGAAGGAAGTAAAGTCTTCCTCTTTAATTGTACCTACAGGTAAGCCTATAATAAGGCTTACCTGTAGGTACTGTAAATATCTCCTAAACCTGCATGGTGCATGCGCACTGAACCAACGGGCGGCTTGTGCCGTTCCTTCAGGGCCCGTGCTGTGACCGGCGGCTCCCGCACGAGAGTGACGTCATTGCGGCTCCGGCCAATCACAGCGCCGCAGCCGTGAACCCGGAAGTAACCCTGGGAAAGATGTTGGCCCTGTCAGCGGTGTGTCTGAACCAATTCAGGGAATCGTTCTAAGGTATTTCATAATGAGCTAGTATGCAGGGCGCCATTAATAATTGCACCTGCAGGCATCTAACAAGGTCTCAAGCCATATGCATTTTTCATGGGCTGAAGATGGACGTGGCGTGCACATGGGACGTCGCAGGCCTCGTTTGCAGGTAAGTGACACATAATGGGCTTCTATGCGATGCATAGTAGCCCATTATGCTTCTACTTTGCAGGGGAATATAGAGGAAGTAAACCCCATCAGAGTTTGCTTCCTCTTCAAGGCTTGTTCACATCAGTCTACACACTAAAATGGGCATGGGCTGTTGAGCTTTGCATTTTTACAATGCCAGACACAGTTTACCACTTTTTTTTTTATTTAATAATTTACATGGGTGTGGTAAGTTGCACTGCCTAAAAATGCAGCATGTCCTGTTACACAACACACCACAACCCACCTCAATGCAATTGTTTTCTAAGTGCCCTTGAGTTAAACCTGCATTCATCTATGCAGATTGACGCAGCTCAATGAAGATAGAGTGAACAACCTACTTACTCTACCAATTTTGGACATCTGGGTGCTGCAATGTTTCCCCATTCTTTTTGGCAGATTTGCTATATTTTTCCCACATTGGATGGAGACTGTCAAAATCTCAACTGAATAAGGATCTGTGATTTAAATAGGTCATTTCACTTTTTTTAAACTTGAAGCTTTAATTGTCCGGTCAGGGTAATTTCTATTTAAATGTATGAGTCCAAAATGCATTCATATTTTAATTCCACTATATCAGAAAGTATATATAAAACATTTTTTTCACTGTAACATATTGCTGCCTCTGTTCTATGCTGCCATTATAAATCTTGTAATCAAAGATTGCTAGCCGTTGGTTCAGAGCAGTTGGTTGAGAATCTCTGTTCTGTGCTTGAAGGAAACTAGCCCCCTTGTGCTTTGGAACACTGAGAAATAACTTACCATTTTAACTAGAAAACTGAATTGAAACTGAAATGACAAACTAAATTCCTGTATACAGAATTTGACAACTAGCAGATGCACATAAAAGCAAGAAAGTGCAAAATCGCATCCTTAAAGTCCAACTCTAGCCAGCATGTGTTAGTTGGGGAAAGTTAGAACTTCAGTCAGGTTGTTATTTCTGTGTGTGTGTCCAGTTGGGAAATATCTCCTGATTTAATGTTCCATTGACAGGGGGTCAGAGGAAAAGGAAGTGATGGGAGAGCTGTTCAATATGGATAGAGGCAGCAACAAAAATGCTTTTTTTTTAGACTTTGGGAAATTTAGAAATTCTATGGGGTTTTTACTGCTGCCTTTGGCTTTCTGTCTTAGTGACTGTAGTTGGTTTCATGTAAGTCCTGGTGTCACAGGCATAAATAGAGGGGACATCTTCCCAATGGAGTAACATTTTAAAATAGGCGGTCAGCATGATAACGACAGACATTTACTACAGGGAAAAAAATGGAAAACCATTTGATTCAAAGGCTACATAACTAAAGTATATGTATAGCCAAACATTTTGTTGTTTCAGAAACATGATGAATAGGGTTAAAACCCTTGTGGGTTTATTGATTTATTTTTGTCTGTGTCCTTTCCAGGAGTTCTCTTTTCACCTCCTGTGCCAGTAACTTTCCAAAACTTTACAAAGTGTGCAGATTTCCCCTCTAAGACAGCTGTCGTTGGAACAGGTTCTCCATTGAAAGATAACGCTAAAATATTGGATTTTTTTAATGCTTTCTGTCTCAATAACAATGGCCACTGGGCCAAATACAGAGGGCGGATCTCCCCAATGGGAACAAATACAAGAAGCAATAAAAACACTACAGGGGTTCAAATCCTCCTCCACTCAATCCAAGAGTAAAAAAAATTGGGCTTTGGATGTAAATTAAGTTTGGCTGCCATTTCTACTGTATATTATATAAAGACAAGGTCAGACACTGTACTCAGGGACTGCACAAACTAAAAAAGTGTTTCAAATACCCAAAATAAAATAACTTGCAACACATCCAATTTGCATTATATTCACACACTTGCAAGTGGTGACACATACAAAAGACAAAAGTATGCCTATAAAAGTTATCAAAAAATAGCAAAGCAAAAACTTGTTACATTACTAATTAGCTTGAACTTTCAGAAAAAAAAAAAGGTAATGTCACTTGCTGGTGTTCAGCAAGGCACATATGCAAATAGCTAAGCCAAAATGCCTACAGAGAACTACCTGCTACTTTGATAGTAACGAGAATTTAACCTGTTTCCTGTAGAGAAACCAGGCAGAATTCTGGAAAGGATAGGAGCCAGATTTAGAGCAGGTTACTTTGTCCTGCTCTAAAACACATAGCACATTGTGGGTTTTTATTGCTTATTTTCAGCATGGAGACATACACTAAAAATATTGGAGGAATTAACAGGGCTGGCCTGCAGAGTCTCATCTATTTGGCACTATTTTCATCTGGCATGCTACGTACTTTCTGTGCAGTGAAGTCCAGGATTCACTTAGTCATGCCAATAAACTATATTACAGTGTGTCATTAATACAGATGCTGTACGGGTCAGCAGTTGATTTAAACCTTTGAATAGGAAATACACAGGAAGTCAAATTAAACATATTTAAGAAGATGATGGGAGAAGCTTTAAATGTGCCAGTCTAAGGAAATGGGTCACTTATTATCATACCTGACCATAGAGCAAAACAAACTGTTTTCTGTACACAGCTGCACACCTTGTTAAAGTTACATGTTATTTGTTAGCATTGACCTGTCTAAGATAATAAACCTGTGTTATGTGATTGATATACCGATAACCAAGCTGGCAAAATATATGGTCAGCAGTGCACTCTAATAAAAAATGTTAAGGCATTATGATTGTGTGGACAATAGTGTTTTGATAGTACTTTTATTTGTTTCTGTCTGGTGCCAATCACATTATGAGTAATAATGGGGAGAACTAAGGCTACTACTGACTGAACAAGTTAATATAAAGAAGTACTTGAATCCGCAGGAAAATGCACAGAAAGTGGGTTTCAAAAGTGTTGTGGATGGGAGCACTCTGTGAAGAGGTGATGAATGAGGAGGAGAGGTATAAGTTATCAGATAATGAATGAAAAGTTAAAGGGCACAGCAAGAGAAACACTTCTTAAAGAAATAGTTTTAAAGGAAAATAATGTCTGAAAATATGAAATTTAGAGGTAAATACTGCGCTAAGTGTGGGGATGGAGAAGGTCAGCTGCCACACAACAACCAAACTATTGTCATTAACTTATATACCAAATGTGTAGCGCTCAACAAAAATAACAGTGATTAATTGGCTTGAAAAACAAGATATAAAATAAATTATACCATCTCAATATAAAGTGCTTAGTGCAAATCAAAAATTGAGCATTAATATAGTCAAAAAAAAAAAAATAATCCAAGGAAGTGCAGAAGATGCAAAAAATGTGCAAATAACGTTCAAAAAGTGCAATACAAAATAATAGTTCATCAATAAAGTTCTAGTGTATCATAAATGTCAAGTAGCTCATAAACATCAGGGAGCGAAGTGCATTCAAATGTGTGGCATGCATGCTGACTCGCCGGACTCGGGTCTCGCTCTCCGATTGGCAGCTGCTTCTCGTCTCCTTGGAGTGTACTCGCTGATAGAACCTCTCCACATTTCCATGGGTTAACCTCTAGAGATGCCTGGATGTTGGACGTTCCTTGTGGACAGCTAAACCAAGGAAACTGCCTTTTATTTTCCCTTCTTTCAGTATATTCAGGCTTGAATATATTGGCTTTCTGGTAAGCCTTACATTCTTACGGTGGTGGACCACACTGAGATTTGCATGCCACACATTTGAATGTACTTCGCTCCCTGGATGTTTATGATCTACTTGACATTTATGATACACTATAACTTTATTGATGAACTATTATTTTGTATTGCACTTTTTGCACACTATTTGCACATTTTTTGCATCTTCTGCACTTTCTTGGATTATTTTTGGACTATTTCAATGAAGATGATTATGTATGAATAACTCAATTTTTGATTTGCACTAGCACTTTATATTAAGATGGTATAATTGATTTTATATCTAATTTTTCAAACCAATTATTCGCTGTTATTTTTGTTGAGCGCTACACATTTGGTATATAATGTCTGAAAATATGTTTATTTAACCAGTTGCTGACCGCCCCACATACATGTAGCGGGTTCGGCGGCTCCTAGAGGCAGAATAACGTACCTGTACATCATTCTGCCCTCCTGGGTGTGGGGCGTGCACGCGCCGCTGTAGACCTGCCCCCACTGTGATTGGACACAGTGGGAGCCAATCAGCGGGTTGGAAAACTCAAAGTCCACCGGGACCTGGCAATCGTTCGCAACACAGGCAGAACGGTGATCTGTCTATGTAAGCAAGGCAGATCCCTGTTCCGTAACAAGGAAAGGCAGTGATCTTGTGTTTCTGCTAAACAGAAACACGGATTTCTGCCTTTCCACAGTTAAAGAACCCCCCCCCCCACTCACACACACACACACACAGTTAGAAAAACACTCTCAGGGAACACATTTAATGATTTGATCGCTCCTGATGTTAACCATCTTCCCTGTAAGTGTCATTAGTACAGTGACAGTGCATTTTTTAGAATTGATCACTGTATTGGTGTCACTTATCCCCAAAAAGTATAATTTAGTGTCCTTTTTGTCCACCGCAATGTGGCAGTCCTGCTATAAGTCGCTGATTGCCACCATTACTAGTAGAAAAATAAAATTCCATAAATCTATCCCATAGTTTTTAGACGCTATAACTTTTGCGAAAACCAATCAATATACGCTTATTGGGATTTTTTTTACCAAAAATATATAGCAGAATACATATTAGCCTAAATTTATGAAGAAATTCAATTTTTTATATTTTTTTATTGTATACGTTTTATAGCAGAAAGTAAGAAATATTGGTTTGTTTTCAAAATTGTTAGTCTATTTATGTTTCTTATGTTTTTTATGTTTCTAGCGCAAAAAATAAAAACCACAGAGGTAATCAAATACCACCAAAGAAAGCTTGAATTGTGGGGTAAAAAAGGACATAAATTGTATTTGTGTACAGTGTCGCATGACAGCGCAATTGTCAGTTAAAATAATGCAGTGCCGTATCACAAAAAGTTGCCTGGTCATGAAGGGGGGGGGGTAAACCTTCCAGAGCTGAAGTGGTTAAGTAATAATCTTTATATCAGAACTTTTCACCAATTGCATCAATGAACTTTTCACAGTTTCACTGCATCATAAGAGCAGTGGCCTACCATAGTGCAACACTAATCAGAAGGTATGCTGTATGGATTGGGTCATGTGAATACCTGAGCTATGAGTTTTACTGTGGAATAATTTTTAAGGTTTTTCTATTTATACCCCACTAAAACTACATGGGATTCTAGGGTTGCACTGTGAAGCACTTAAAGTACCCACCAGCTTAAAGGGCAGCAGAAGCCATGGAACTGCCTTGTGGCTTACTGCAGACAGCTGAGTAGGAATCATGATAGCACATAAAGTATAGAGGTTTTCCATCTTATAGGCTGTGAAAAAATGATAATAATAATTTGAGAGAAATTAGATTTCCTAATCAAACGCATGCTTTTCAAGTGTAATTATGTATCTTTCAACTACAAGATAATCTGTTTTACGTGCATGTCAGCTACAGAAAAAATTGGTTGTTAGTATCTCCCAGATTTTTTGTTAACCAAATTATAATGTATTATGTACACAATTAACATGTCAGAGTTCCAATGATTAAAATAATGCTTATGTAAAACTTTGGTAAAAGAGCCTCAGAAAAAATATTTTTTTTAGTTAAACAATTGACTTAATTATGTCCCAGGATTTAGTTCACTTTCTATGGAAATGGAAAAAAAGTCTGTAAACTCAAGAGGTCTATGAAGAACATTGAGAAAACTGGGTAATACTTTTTTTCTAGTTTGAGTGGGTTGGAGACCGAGTAGACAGCTTAATATGATGCCAGTTTGGCGGAGGCTGCAAAGTCTAGCTGAGACATGATGAGTGAGTGGATTAAAATCTTGGAAACATCTTAAGTCACAAAGTAAAATTTTCTAGATATGCTTTGTAAGTGATGAACCATGGATAATGAGACTGAGATGCTGATGAAATTGCAACACTGCTGGGGCAGCTTAGGATCTATATAACTACAGGAGAAAAAAGTATTAGGGACAACAAATTATTTGATGGAAGACAATGAATATCCCATGCACCTCCTACAAAGGCTCTGATTTTTCTCTTTCCCAAAGGATTGCAAACATACAACTTGGGCTCTTTCACATTTTATGTTGTCTGTTTATGCCAAAAACATGTATGGTGAATGTTGTAGGCTCGGCAAGACAGATGACTTGCCATTTGTTACAAAATTCATATTTCAACATTCATTTTGAACATGGCCAAGAAAATTAAACTGTCACCTAAGGTGTTGCATGTTGTAATTGTGAACAACTGTGCCACATGTGATTAGTTATTCCATACAATTGTTTTTCCTTTTCCCACTCATACACTGTAAGACCAGTTTCCTGACAGAGTAAAGGCTATTCACTTAGCAGAGTGAATGTTCCCTGTGGAAATTGTATGTGAACTTTGAAAAGAGAATGATGATGAATAAGGTAAAACTGTGTTTACGCAAGTGAAACTGAAAAAAAGATTGCTAGCACATAATTGAGTATTTAAAGTGAACACTGCTTCAACGTCTTACAATCACTCTGCTAAGTGATCAGCCTCTACTGTCTCATTATATTTCTCATTATGTCCTATATGTGTTAAAGTTGTAGAGATTTGATGTTAAATATGTCCTAACCTTTACCATCCCTTCATAACCACTTGAAGTCAAGGACAATCTTTTTAGTTTTTCACACAAGTTAAAATTTTAATTTGCTAGAAAATTACTTAAAACCCCCAAACAATTATGCATTTTTGTGAAAGCAGAGGTCCTGTTGAATAAATGGTGTCAGGTGCAATTTTTTATTTTGCACAATGTTTGTGCAATTAAATATATATTTAAGTGCACAGGAGAAAAATATAGAGTTTTGGTAACGTATGTATAAAAGATGAGGTTTTGCCAAGTAAATATATAAAAGTTGCTTGTGCCCAAGAAACAGGAAAAAATGAACGCACCAAAAAACGCTCTTAGTCAAAATTTTAAATTAATTTACAGGTTATAATTTTAGAGTTACAGTATCTCACAAAAGTGAGTACACCCATCACATTTTTGTAAATATTTTATTATATCTTTTCATGTGACAACACTGAAGGAATGACACTTTGCTACAATGTAAAGTAGTGAGTGTACAGCTTGTATAACAGTGTAAATTTGCTGTCCCCTCAAAATAACTCAACACACAGCCATTAATGTCTAAACCGCTGGCAACAAAAGTGACTACATCCCTAAGTGAAAATGTCCAAATTGAGCCCAAAGTGTCAATATTTTGTGTGGCCACCATTGTTTTCCAGCACTGCCTTAACCCTCTTGGGTCCTCTTCCACTCCTCCACGATGATATCACGGAGCTGGTGGATGTTAGAGACCTTGCACTCCTCCACCTTCCGTTTGAGGATGCCCCGTAGATGCTAAATAGGGATTAGATCTAGAGACATGCTTGGCCAGTCCAGTAATCAAGTCTGCTTGTCTTCGGCAAACTACGGGCTTACTTGCGCATCATCTTTAGAAGGGGCTTCCTTCTGGGACGACAGCCATGCAGACCAATTTCATGCAGTGTGCGGCGTATGGTCTGAGCACTGACAGACTTATCCCCCACTGCTTCAACCTCTGCAGCAATGCTGGCAGCACTCATACGTCTATTTCCCAAAGGCTGTGCACTCTGCACATGCACACATGGTCGACAATGGCGAGGCCGGTTCTGAGTAAAACCTGTCCTGTTAAACCACTGTATGGTCTTGGCCACTGTGCTGCAGTTCAGTTTCAGGGTCTTGGCAATCTTCTTATAGCCTAGGTCATCTTTATGTAGAGCAACAATTCTTTTTTTTTTTTTAGATCCTCAGAGAGGTGCCATGTTGAACTTCTAGTGACCAGTATGAAAGTGAGAGTGATAACACCAAATTTAACAAACCTGCTCCCCATTCACACTTGAGACTAACACTAATTAACACTAATGAGTCACATGACACCGGAGAGGGAAAATGGCTAATTGGGTCCAATTTGGACATTTTCACTTAGGGGTGTACTCACTTTTGTTACTAGCGGTTTAGACATTAATGGCTGTGTGTTTAGTTATTTTGAGATGACAGAAAATTTACACTATTATACAAGCTGTACACTCACTACTTTACATTGTAGCAAAGTGTAATTTCTTCAGTGTTGTCACATAAAAAGATATAATAAAATATTTACAAAAATGTGAGGAGTGTACTCACTTTTGTGAGATACTGTATCTATGAATGATGGCCCTAGAATGATTGCACTAACTCCATTTGCCATGATACCATGAGATGCAATCGTTATTTACAAACACATGTTTTAATTTTTTAATTTCTATTTAATTCAAATGTACTTTTTTTAAACACTTTTTATTCTCATTTTGCTTTATTGCTATCACAAGTAGGCTAACAAGACTCTTAACGTGATAGGATGGGCAGGTTATCTATTGAGGCATCAGATGTCTAAAAGACCACTAATGTGTCCCTTGCCCTCCACTGCAACTAACCAAGTACATATGGTGGTTGATTTGCTGCTTCTCTGGCTACAGGAGTCAGAGAATTAATGAAATGAAACAGGAAGTGACAAAATGCTCCCAGATCACTTTTACAAAAAATCCAGGAGCCAGCTGCCATGAACTCATTAAAACTAATTTTTTATTCAAGGATGTTAGACAGAATCTGCCTAATAATGACATGACCTCTTTAGGGCGGCCTAGTTTCCTTATCACAGGTGAAGACAAAAGGTAAAAGGTTGGCGTTTAAGAGGTTTAAATTTGTTACAGAAATAACGGATCTTGTACTGCCACCAGCCAGTAGTAGTTTACTATTGAATTAATCAATTACATAGAATGTGCAGAAAATGTACTTTACCATTGAATATGCTCTATATTACACAACTATCTCTGTAGGAAAATAACTAGGACATCTGAATTTCTATATGTAGTGTGACTTAACCATTTGTAACTATATTTCACTGTTAGAGAAAAAAACAATCATTTAAAGGACTTCATATCTTAGAATCCGAGATACCTCTGACCCCCAGACACCTCTTATCCCCCCCCCCCCCGGCATTCCATATACGTTTACTGCTATACTTGACTTAAACTGTGCATTTGTCAATAACCTTAACAGTCTCTCTTCCCCTATCTAGTTAGAATGTCTACCTGCGTCCACTCCTCAGGTCACTTCTTTGGTGGATCCCTTGGTTAGGTATTTACGTTAGGCCAGATACTTAGTTATTCAATATCCTACGAATGTTTACTGATATGCTGTTCTCTTTGTTCTGCTCTGTGAAGGCTTTGTTATGTGTTTCAATGCCTTCGCTGACATATGTTGCTTGTTTATGGCATTCTTTTTTTGTATGAAAAACCTTAGATAAATATATTTATAAAAAAAAAAAAAAAAAAAAAAAAAATCTTTACAATGCTGAGATTTTCTTCAAACTGTACCAATTATAGTAATTAAATTGTAGTTCTAATAAATTTAAAAGCTAATAACGAAATATCTATACCACATATAGTTAAGATAAATAATTTATCTCATTTGAAGTGTATAAAGATTTTCAAAAAACAGCATATTTAATCTTTTTTTCTCTCTATACTCTACTTCTACAAAGAAACAGGCCTTTCCAGCCTTTGACTTGAGCTCTTGGGTGGACTTCCGCTTGAACTTCCTGATGCATTCCTGCTCACGCTGCTGTATCCCTCCTTGACATTTAAGGCATGTAAAATTACAGTTTTCTATGTAACTTGTGTCATCTGCTGCCAAACATCCAAACAGCTTGTTGACCGATATCAAACTGTGGGATGAATAACTGCTGAAAGTTTATTGGAAAACACATTTCCTTTTCTTCAATCAACAATGAGTTGCATGCCAATTCTTAATGTTAAAAATATTCTGGCAATCATTTTCATTACAATCAGGTGGTGAGATCATAATGAAATGATTTACATGATTTTGATGATTTAAAAAAAAAAGAAAAATGTAAGTATACTTTTAGCAGATGTGTAAAAAAATAATAAAATAAAAACACATGAGGAGTTTTTGCTATGAAAAGATCTTGTATTTCAATTTTGGAGAAGCAAAAAATGTTCTGTAATATTCAATATTTCAAATAGAAAAAAATTAATTTATACAAAAAAAATCTGCTATAATAATACTTCTACTCTGGCTCATTCAGTTTTTGTGTAAATCTGAGCTTAAACTTTTGAGCTCCATAAACAACATGCTTTTTTTCAGCAGAGCAGCTAAGATTGGCCTAGTAAAAATGTGAAAAGCAGCCTAGAGACTTATCTGCTTTTTGTGTAGTCCCAAAAAATAGGAAAATAAATGCAAAAGCACCATTAAGAAATTAAGAAAGCACACACATGCGTGCACATGCTCACACGCACATTTTCCTTTCTGTTCTGCCTGGCAGTGTGACATGACCACAACTTTTCTTCACTAGCAACACTTCACAAATCACTCCCAGCAAGTAGACACGTATTTTGGGGGTTATTTGCAACTGTCACGGTTGGTGCAATTTACTGATACACCTAAATATCATGTGCTTACAATTTTGGTTCTTCTCTGCTAGATGACTGATGTGAACCAAATGAAAAAGGAAAAAGAGCCTCAGAACTATTGAGTTTCCTCTGTGATCAATAAAACCTTTTTTTAAGAGGGCAATCCTAAAACAAATTACTGCCACCCTCTGTCCTTCTTCAGAGACGTGGCCTTTGTCATTGTCACGTTATGCTGCCTGTGCTTTCACTGTTGTTTTTAGTTTGCTGGCACGTATGTGAAATGGATATTCCTAATAGGTGCAAATGTCAAAGCAATACGAATGAGTGAGGCAGAGTGCTTGATTCACAGCTCTGCATCTCACTGTCTGCTGCTGTTTGTGATTATGGATCAACTCACAACCTAATGACACTTTTTATTTAATCAATAATTTCCATGCTGAGCAGACAGGCCTCTTACAGAGAATCGACAAGATGCTACTGATAGCGACAAGGCCCTGTTATTAATCTTTCCTTTGCCAGCTTATCAGTGAATGCTGGAAAAGAACCACCAAGATAGATATGAAGGAACGACGACTGTCTTTCATATCCAAAAAGAAAAAAGCACTCAAAAGATTTCGACACACTTCTAAGGTCTTTGCATCAATTTGTATGCTCTTAGTATTATTTATTCTAAATGCAGTCATTTAAAAAAATAATAATAGAGAAAGTGTACAAAAACCTATTAAATTAAGAAATTTGCAAATCAGCAAGACCTACACTAGATTACTTAGGCCAGGCTAGCCAGCATAGCCTAATAAATCAGTTTCATTGGAGATGTCAGTCGCCACAGTGCCTTGCAACAATGCTGGCATCTGTGATTCAGCAAAGCCTTTTCATCTTCAAATAAGATGCTTTATACTGATAAGAAGAGTAATCCTTTCCTGATCAAAAAAAAAAATCTGCATTTTACCAATTAAGTTTCTGCCAGAAGCAGCACTGAGACTCCAGTGAAGTTTATCTCTGCTAAACATAAGGAGGAATACAGTCAGAGCTTTGTTTCATTTTCAGCTTGAATACTTATCTTTACTTAAGAACTGCAGTGTCTAGGCCCTGTGATATGCTAGTCCCATACCTACACTATAGCTCAGTATATGACACACACAGAAAATGCGGACATGCCACCTATTCATTTGTAAAATGGAAAGGCCTTGCTTGGAAATAATTAACTGCAATAAATGCAAATAAAAAAAATAACACAAGTAGTAAAGAAGTGCTGCAGTAGGGAATATAATTGCGAACCACTGCAAGGAAAACTTACTTTTCCACTTATACCAAGAACAGGAATGTCCCACATCGAGGTGCATCTCAGTGTGTGGCGTTCCTGTTGCTGGTACAACTAACTGCTTCAGTGGAGACGAGCCGAGCCAGCACCTGAGATGGGATTGTAGAGTGTGAAGCTCCACAGAACTTTTTCACTTGGGTTTTAATGTTAGGAACTAGATAAATAGTTAAGAAAGTCATCTCTTACAGTCACCTGCTTCATTTCTTTCATTCACACTCATATCTTAAAAAGAGGGCTAATAAGTAAAGAGTAAAAGAAAAGAAAGATGTATGCTTTGTCAATAATAAGCAATTGATTGCTTTACTTTTACAGTCTGTGCAAGAAAAATAATAGAAATGTTGCTGAGAACAAATGCTTTATCATGCTCCAGTATTAAAGTTATTTTCAAAGAACATAACACACACTACTGCTACCCAGCAATGGTCTTCTGATACCAGTGTGTGTCTCCACTACTAACTGCAATATACAGCAATTAGAGGATATACAAAATTAATGAAAATAACGATTATGATTTCTTATTAAAACTTACTGCACAACACTTCTCTCTTCAACCAAATAACATTAAATAATACATTGATAATCATATCCAGGAAACATGAGAGATCACACCTAAAGATGTTTCTAAGCGACACCGAAGTTATGCATGTGGCCTTTAACCACTTCAGCCCCGGAAGGATTTACCCTCTTCCTGACCAGAGCGATTTTTAGCGGGACTGTGATATTGCGGTGGACAGATGGGACACTTTTTTGGGGCCACTGACATTTATACAGCGATCAGAGCTTTAAATAGCCACTGATTACTGTGTAAATGTCAGAGGGCTTAACACTATGGGGCGATCCCAAATGTGTTCCCTGGGAGGTGTTTCTAACTCTGTGGGGGCTGGGCTAACTGGGGGAGGAGAGTGATCACTGCTCCCGTTTACTGGGAACATACAATCACTCTCCTCTCCCCTGTCAGAACGGGTAGCCACTGGTTTACATACACGGATCCCTATTTTGTCACTGCCGGAGGGCGATTGCGGGTGACCAGCAAGTCCACCCCACCCGCTGATTGACTCCCCCGCTAACGTGTGAGCGCGCGAGCATGCCTCCAGCGGGCGGTCTGCAACTGGTTAAACATCAGAGCCACTATACACTCACCGGCCACTTTATTAGGTACACCTGTTCAATTGCTTGGTAACACAAATTGCTAATCAGTCAATCACATGGCAGCAACTCGATGCCTTTAGGCATCTAAACATGGTGAAGACGGCTTGCTGAAGGTCAAACTGAGCATTAGAATGGGGAAGAAAGAGGATTTAAGTTACTTTGAATGTGGCATGGTTGTTGGTGCCAGATGGGCCGGTCTGAGTATTTAAAAAACTGATCTACAGGAATTTTCATATACTGCCATCTCTAGGGTCTACAGAGAATGGTCAGAAAAAGAGAAAATATCCAGTCAGCGGCAGTTGTGTGGACGAAAATGTCTTGTTGATGTCAGAGGCCAGAGGAGAATGGGCAGACTGGTTCGAGATGATAGAATGGCACCAGTAACTCAAATAACCACTCATTACATCCAAGGTATGCAGAATATATCTCTGCACGCACAACACATCGAACCTTGAAGCCAAAGGGCTACAACAGCAAAAAGTCCACACCAGGTGCCACTGATGTCAGCTAAGAGCAGTAAACTGAGGCTACAATTCTCACAGGCTCACCAAAATTGAACAATAGAAGATTGGAAAAACGTTGCCTGGTCTCATGAGTCTTGATTTCAGCTGCAACATTCTGCCTTGTATCAACGGTTTAGGCTGTGGTGGTGTAATGGTGCGGGGGATATTTTCTTGGCACACTTTGGGCCCCTTAGTACCAATTGAGCATCTATTAAACTCCACAGTCTACCTGAGTATTGTTGCTGACCATGTCCATCCCTTTATGACTACAGTGTACCCATCTTCTGATGGCTACTTCCAGCAGGATAATGCACCATGTCACAAAGTTCAAATCATCTTAAACTGGTTTCTTGAACATGACAATGAGTTCACTGGCCTCCAATGGCCTCTACAGTCACCAGATATCAATCCAATACACTTTTGGGATGTGGTGAAACTGGAGCTTCACTTTATGGATGTGCAGCCGACAAATCTGCAGCAACTGCATGATGTTGTCAATATGGACCAAAATCTCTGAAGACTGTTTCCAACACCTTGTTGAATCTATGCCATGAAGAATTAAGGCAGTTTTGAAGGCAAAAGGGGGTCCAACCCGGTACTAGTGTATCTAATAAAGTGGCCGATGAGTGAATATTATTATGCAAATTACCTAAAAGTAATATTTCAGCTACATCATGTTCAGTATCTTTTTAGATACATCATGTAAATATTTGTAGACTTTCCCTCTAGATGCTACGTTTATGACAGGAAAACAAATATATCACCATTGCTGTATGACTGTTGAGATGAACAGTTACTCATGTAACTGAATAGACTCAAAGATCCTGATTTACTAAACTGTAAACCCTTGTCATTAGATGTCCCTGTTGCAGATTTTCCCACACTTCCTTTTTGGTGATCACCACGGCAGTAAATCTATCTGTACATGACTAGATTTCTGTCATTCAGTCCCTGGGCTAAACAAGAGAAAACCAATAAATTCCACCATCCACACTAAATAGCATGAATGGACGAATCTGGTAAAGAAACCACAGCACCCTCAGCAGCTTGAATATCCAAACAGTGACTGACTCAAAATGGAAGTACAGTAGCTACTGTTCGGCTGACAAATTTGCACCCGGTTATCTTGATTTTTTAATATTAAATGAAAAAACTGTGCTTGGTGATATTAGTGAATACGCCAATAATTATTCACAGCTGCACTCAAAACACTAAAATACAAGTGCACAAATGATATCACAACATTGTAGCGCTGTGCCTTTAAATATACTGAAAAATAAATTAATTCAACACAATAATCACAATGCCCACATCTTATGTGATACAAATAATGTGTGAAATAACATTTAAACAAAATAAAGAAGCAATAAAAGTATATTAATGTGAATTCCAAACTCTCCCGGTGAGTTCCACCATTTCTACACACACAGCCTCTTACCGACTACGAAGACCCCAATCTTAGGTGCTTTTAATGCGCTCACATTCGCATAAGCTCTGTTATTGTAAAACTGTAGACTTTAATGATCCTAATAATGTATATTTTCTCACATTAAAACGAGTATTGGGTTTCACTTTGATGGGCTTTTTTGCCTTTTGCAAAAGTAATTGGCTGAATTTCGAGCCATTTTTGAACATCTTAAGTGAGGAGGAATATCTGTAATAGTGACTCAGAAAGCATTAACAAATTCACAGGGGTCTAATCCTTCCCCACACAATCCAAAAATAAAACTGCAGGAGTATAGATTTTGGTTGTCCCTTGCAGCTATCACTGGTTCCTCCCCTTAACCCCAGGTCACTTTAAGATACAGTAGTAATATGTGGTCAAAAGGTGGAAACAGTGAGAGCGGGGGGTGGCCACTGAGATTATTACTCCCAGACAGTGGCGTCACTAGGGTTGGTGTCACCCGGTGTGGTAATACATGGCGTCAGCCCCTCCTCCACCAACTATAGTCGCCCCTCAGTAAAGACCCCCTTCCACCAATTATAGTCCTCCCTCAGTATAGACTCCCTCCACTAAGTATAGACCCCCCTCCGTCAGTACAGACCCCCCTCCAAGTATAGTCCCCCCTCAGTATAGACCTCCCTCTCTCAGTACAGACCCTCCCTCCACCAAGTATAGTCCCCCCTCAGTATAGAGCCCCCCTCCACTATGTACAGACCCCCTCCCTCAGTATAGACCCCTCACTAAGTATAAACCTCCTCCAGCAGTATAGACCCCCTCCCTCAGCATAGACCCCCCCTCCATTAGTAAAGAAACCCTTCCATCAGTATAGACTCCCCCTCCCTCAGTACAGCTCCCCCCTCCATTAGTAAAGACCCCTCCATCAGTATAGACTCCCCCTCCCTCAGTACAGCTCCCCCCTCCATCAGTACAGACCCCCTCGCTGCTGGACTCCTATTCTGGTGGCTATTTGGCCCCCAAGGGAGGGGATGCTCGCGGGTGTCCGCGATCCCTCCCTCTTTGTCCTATGGGAGGCACTGCTGTGGCTAGAGTCTGCCGCCGTGTGAACCCCTTGATGACATTGCGCATGTGCATCCATGCGCATGCACACTTCAGGACCAGGTCTGGCAACGTCAGACGCCGCTTGCGGCGGTGTGGGCATTGACAGACAGGAGTTTTCACAGACGCAAATGCAGTTAAATAGAGGGACTGTATGGCCAGGCCCCTCTGTTGCTGCAACCTCTCTCGGCACAGGTCCATGTGTAGTTAGCCCCCACAATTACTCTTTCTTTCTGATCTTACTTGCAGTGTCCAAACTCGCTTTTGGGATACTGTCTTTACACATCTTTTTGACTGATCTTGCAGGCAGTCTTATGTATGTTCCATTCAAGGCTCCTAGGATGCCTGGACCAATTCACTCTATCACCTTGTAGTGATCAAAACTCTTTTCTACCCTGCATTTACCGATACCAAGGTAACAATATTTATACTCTCCCCAACTGTATTTGGAATTTAGAGGACATATTTCTCTGCCTGCACTTATACTTTCCCAGTCCAGTTTGTTCTATCTTTATCTGGATTTTTTCTTTTCGTGTATCCTTTCAAGGAAACATAGGTGACAGCTGCCTGATCAGTTAACCTCTTTTTGTGCGGGCAATGCCGCTTACTTTTCCACTATACGCCACTGACCGTCGGCGACAGGTAATTCACTTTGAATGTAATCAAATTTTCCGTTACTGTTGGCCTGTCATGAAAACAATTTTGTAAGATCCCTACCCCGTTTTTTGCAGCGTTGCAGCTATACTAGACTATGTTTTTAAATTATTCAAGAAGCTCATACGGTGCTTGATGTATACCCTAATCTCGGTATGTTGTAACATGCATATGTACAGTATCTCACAAAAATGAGTGCACCCCTCACATTTTTGAAAATATTTTATTCTATCTTTTCATATGACAACACCGAAGAAATGACACTTTGCTACAATGTAAAGTAGTGAGTGTACAGCTTGTATAACAGTGTAAATTTGCTGTCCCCTCAAAATAACTCAACACACAGTCATTAATGTCTAAACCACTGGCAACAAAAGTGAGTACACACCTAAGTGAAAATGTCCAATTTGGGCCCAAAGTGTCAATATTTTGTGTGACCACCATTATTTTCCAGCACTGCATTAACCCTCTTGGGCATGGAGTTCACCGGAGCTTCACGGGTTTCCACTTGAGTCCTCTTCCACTCCTCCATGACGACATCACGGAGCTGGTGGATGTTAGAGAACTTGTGCTCCTCCACCTTCCGTTTGAGGATGCCCCACAGATGCTGAATAGGGTTAAGGTCTGGAGACATGCTTGGCCAGTCCTTCACCTTTACCCCCAGCTTCTTTAGCAAGGCAGCGATTTTGGGGTCATTATCATGTTGGAATACTGTCCTGCGGCCCAGTCTCCGAAGGGAGGGGATCATGCTCTGCTTCAGTATGTCACTGTACATGTTGGGATTCATGGTTCCCTCAATGAACGGTAGCTCCCCAGTGCCAGCAGCACTCAAGCAGCCCCAGACCATGACACTCCGACACACTGATCTTTGTACTCCTCCCCTGACTGCCACCACACACGCTTGACACCATCTGAACCAAATACGTTTATCTTGGTTCCATCAGACCACAGGATATGGTTCCAGAAATCCATGTCCTTAGTCTGATTGTCTTCAGCAAACTGTTTGTGGGCTTTCTTTGCCATGAGGTGCCATGTTGAACTTCCAGTGACCAGTATGAGAGAGTGAGTGTGACAACACCAATTTTAACTCACCTGCTCCCCATTCACACCTGAGACCTTGTAACACTAACGAGTCACATGACACCGGGGAGGGAAAATAGCTAATTGGGCCCAATTTGGACATTTTAACTTAGGGGTGTACTCACTTTTGTTGTCAGTGGTTTAGTCATTAAAGGCTGTGTGTTGAGTTATTTTGAGGGGACAGCAAACTTACACTGTTATACAAGCTATACACTCACTACTTTACATTGTAGCAAAGTGTCATTTCTTCAGTGTTGTCACATGAAAAGATATAATAAAATATTTACAAAAATGTGAGGGGTGTACTCACTTTTGTGAAATACTGTATGTATACTCACCTGTGTCTGTGGTTCTTATCTGACCAACAAACATTAAAATCATCTGCCCTGTCTTTCGCTGCAATGCCCTGCATTGCTTTTGTGACTTTTTACATATGGGAATTTTGGGGATGATAGCCATGCATGATGCTATGATGTACTTACCTTGTGTACTTTATTGAGCACTGTTTTGTTCTCTATGATGATTAATCTGTTTTTCTCTCTCTATTTGTAGTGTGGTGGCACATGCTCTGTTTATACTATACCTTCCTACATACACTCCTGAGGAAGCGGTATACATGACTGCGAAACATGTAGAGCTAATATACAGATGGTATAGGATGTTTTTGTATGCATCACTCTAACCGTGATTCTGAGAGCCACATGTATAACCGAATGTGTTGTGTGTCACAAATTTTGTGTCCTTTTTTTAAAATGACTATTTTTTTACTTTTGTATAATAAAATGTAATTTTTATATATAACTGCCTATTCCAAGTTCTATGGTACCATGAAAGTCCATTTCAGCCTCCTTAGAGTTTAATATTTTCAATTTGATTAATAGGATGAAGGTACCGCTTTTCTCTATGTATTCTATCATGGCACTCCTCTAAACTACAGACCCCCGTCCACCAGTACAGACCCCCCTCCATTAATACAGACCCCCTCCATCAGTATACACCCCCCTCCCTTAGTACAGCCCACTCCATCAGTACAGAACCTCTCCTCAGTACAGACCACCCCCATCCATCAGTACAGACCCCCCTCAGGACAAACCACCCCCCTCCATTAGTATAGACCTCCCCTCAGGCCAAACCACTCCCTCCATCAGTACAGACCCCCCTCAAGACAAACCACCCCCCTCCATCAGTACAGACCCCCCCAGGATAAACCACCCCTTCCATCAGTGCAGACCCCCCTCAGGATAAAACACCCCCTCCATCAGTACAGACC
>BLSH010310639.1:216991-265137 GCA_018402905.1 Glandirana rugosa
GAGTACGAGAATTTATGTCTTAAAATGTTGACAACTCTATACCGAAAGTCATTCAACCGAGTGAATATCTCCGTATAAATATCGTGTTTCACCTATGTGGGAGGTGACCAGAGACGTAGACGTAAAAAATATTACTCATACCTCGGACACCACAGGACACCTCGTGAGAGACAAATTGCGCCGTTCCTTGTGACGCATTAAACTCCTCTGAAACCGTCCAGCGCACTGACCCGAATGGAGGAGTGTTGAAAAAAAGGATACAAGATTGTACATTTATAAAGCACAGCAACGACTCTCAAACCAAGAAGAGAAGACCCATCCAATTCAATAAATGGGGAAAAAAAGTTGTGAGGAGGTAAGCCCAGTCACGCGACCTGCCAAAGTCTCCTCAAATTACGCAGTGTTCCTTGCCGCGTTAAACAGAGAGTGCTCCACAGGACACCACAGGCTCCATACTCATTATAAAAAATGCAGATGCAGAGACCAGTGGAGGGTGTATCCACTTTGTGCTATAAATATGCCTCTATAAGTGAGCCAACTTACTGAAAGCCATATCTCAACAGTTGTAAAATTCTGTATTTAAGAGCATGAGAGCAGCGGCTCTCCTGAGGGCTCTGACTCCTCATTGGCTCAAGCCGCTGGGGCCAAGCCGCGCTCCATGTGTGCATGGATACTGTCCATTCACAGGAGCGTACCTGCTCAAGTGCCCCCATGGCCACTACTGGGGGCACTCAGCAGGGGATGGATCCAGGAACACTGGCGGGGGACCCAAAAAGAAGAGAATTGGGGCTGCTCTGCGGAAAACAGAGCAGGTAAGTATAACATGTTTGTTTAAAAAAAATATTGAACTTCAGAACCGCTTTAACCACTTCCTTACCGGACACAGCCCATCCCCGATCAGTGTAAAGAGCCAATAGCCAACAGTTACGTGACCAGCTGCGCACATCTATACATGATTATCTGCGTACATCTGTCCGTGATCACACAATCCAATTATTATACTTATTCAGATTTTTTTTTACCAAAGACATGTAGCAGAATACATTTTGGCATAAATTTATGACAAAATTTGATTTTAATGAATTTCTTTTAAAACAGAAAGTAGAAAATATTGGGTTTTTTTTTCAAATTTTTCGCTCTTTTTTCGCTTATATCGCAAAAAAATTAAAAAACGCAGTGGTGATTAAATACCACCAAAAGAAAGCTCTATTTGCGTGAACAAAATGATAAGAATTTAATTTGGGTACAGTGTAGCATGACCACGCAATTCTCATTGAAAGTGCGAGAGCGCAGAAAGCTGAAAATTGGTCTGGGAAGGAAAGGGGTGAAAGTGCCCAGTATTGAAGCGATTAAACATGTGAAAAATAAAGTCCACCCCCAGTGTTCACAAATAGCTCAAAGAGCTGCTAATAAATGGTATTAAACTTGTGCCTGCTTCTTTTTTTTATACTTTGCGAATAATTTATCCCGCATTAAAATAAAATTGAGCTAACCATGCTAGTGTGAATATATATGGGTGGCACAGTGGTGTAGTGGATAGCAATTTCGCCTGGCAGCAAAAGGGTTGCTGGTTCGAATCCCAACCACGACACTACCTGCCTGGAGTTTGTATGTTCTCCCTGTGCCTGTGTGGGTTTCCTCCTGGTACTCTGGTTTCCTCCCACACTCCAAAGACATGCTGGTAGTTAAATTAGATCCTGTCTATATTGGCCCTAGTATATGTATGAATGTGAGTTAGGGACCTTAGATTGTAAGCTCCTTGAGGGTAGGGACTGATGTGAATGTACAATATATATGTAAAGCGCTGCATAAATTGACAGTGCTATATAAGTACCTGAAATAAATAAAATATCCTAAGACTGTGCACACCTTTTGCTTTGATGCAGCTAGAATATATTTAGTTGGGCTTTAAAAACAAGCACCTCACTGATCTCTGTAGTTACTGCCAAGTCACTGCTGGCTGGGTACTGAGAGAAAGTGACAGTAAAACAGGGACTGCAAACTTTATAACCCTACATTTATTAGCCTTGCATTGTATATGTTGATGCCTAGGGCCTGCCTCTAGTCTAGAGCGTTGGAGAGCCTGTAGAAGCGGAGAGTCAGGTAAGTAATACAGCCTCTTGTTCTAGTCTTAACAAGCATTAACCCTTGTACAGTGTGTGTGTGGTGTGTGTGGGGGGATAGTTTTTTCTTTTGTTTGGAGTTAGGCTTTATGGATGCATTTCTCCACAGTATCTGCAGCTACACAGGTCAATGCGTGCTTGTTTTAAAGTTTTATATACTGCTTGTTTAGAATGTGTACAAATGTGAACGCCTCTTCCCTGGCCACAGTTCTGCTTTAGAGTGATTCTCAATCTGTTTCTAAAATAAACACTGCAAATTATATTTAAAAATAACATATTTAGCCTGGTAAATCTAAATGATAATTATGGCACCAACTTAACAGGCAAAGCCATCATAACCCCCATTTGTTCTTGCTTACATAGTTGCAAAAAAGAGTATGTAATTTGTTCTACGGCATTCTTTCTTATATCAAGTTGTTATATGATTTGCACAGCTGGAATGTAAATACATGATGGATGCAGGCAAAACAAGGACATTATGGGCATTTTACAAAATGAACCATTTACTTCCTTCAATAATAACATTCAGATGGTAACCCTACTAATGTCTCAGGCATTTGAAAAAGAAAATATGTTTTTGAATCACTCTCCAGTCCTTGCATTTATGTATATTATTCAGATATAGTTTGTGTGAATAGATATACAGAGATTTGATGCACACTGTCATGACTGTAAAAAAGTTTCAGGTTATTTCTTTATTAAGAGTATAAATTTAAAAAATACCCCCACGCTACCTCACCAGCTGCTATACCAGTGGTCTCCAAACTGAGGTCCGGAAGTCAGATGTGGCCCTTTGCTTGCTTTTATCCGGTCCTTAGGGGACTATTTCATCCACTGATACCAACAATGGGGTATAATTCTCTCCCCACCTCCACTGACACCAATAAAGGGTCACAATTCCTCCCAATGACACCAATGATGGGACGCAATTACTCCCAGTAACACCAACGGTGGGACACAATTTCTCCTAACACCGATAGAGCACAATGTCTCCAAATGACACCGATGGGGCACAATTTTTCCCAATGACACCAATGAAGGGGCACAATTTCTCCCAATGACACCAATGAAGGGGCACAATTTCTCCCAATGACACCAAAGGTGGGACACAATTCCTCCCAATGACATCAACGATGGGGCACAATTCCTCTCATAACACCAAAGATAGGGCATTATTTTGCTCCACTGAAGTCAAGATCTTTTCTACTCCCAATGTCCACAGTCCGGCTCTCCTAAAGTCTGAAGGACACTAAACTTTCCCTTTGATATACCAAAATCAACAAAATCAATATACCAAAATCAAATAAATCAAAAAAGTGTTTCTCTACGGAAGAGCAGCTCAAACACTTCTGTGAAATCACCACAAACACAAATAAGTAATGATATGAGGGGGAAATCTGCACTGTCTAATAAAATATGGTCCTGCTGGTTCGCATTTAAGTACTCATCTAAATATGCGGAGGTTATGTCTTTAGTATAAAATGAAAGTAGGAATATTATACATGCATCTATGAGCTGGGAGTGGGGTTATTCCCCACTTTATCCCCCCTTTTTCCTTCCCTCTCTCCTTACCCCTCCCTGTTTCTCCTCCTTTTTTCTCCACTCTCGGGCTTCCTATCTAGGCTGTCTCTTTACTACTCCTTTCCTGTTACTATAGTCACCTATAAGGTGCTATGTGAAGGTGTTATGGATAATCTCAATGTTGGGTTATGGTGTGTGTGAGAGGGGGGCGCCCCTTTGGAAGCCGCCCTCGTTAGGACATGCTGAAGACTCCAAGTGCGGATGGTCGGAAGCGGTCCGCTGCTATAAATATGGGAAATATGCTTATATTGTATGATTGTCTATGTTTATATTAATGTGCGAGCACCATACTTTGGTTTGTAATGCCTAATTTTTTCTAATAAACAATTATTGAACAAAAAAAAACACAAATAAGTAAATTAATAGAAAAAATAGCGCAGTGCTCCTAAAATTTCTAACCACCCTTATTAAATTTTCATCTACCTTTACATGCAATTTAAATGCATAAAAAGTGCATAGTACCTTTAAGAACTCTTCATGTAGCTCTCCAATATATTATACTTGAAAAACAAAACTGGGGGTCCACCAAAGGAGGTGAGCTTCCATGCAAAAGGGGCACAGAGGTGGTTTCACGGTGGAGTTGGATTGATTCACTGGCAGCAAGAAATGTGAAGCACTATGGATTTTTTATTGACTATATATGGACACCTACTGCATATCTGTATAATTGTGTGTTCTGGCGCAGTTGTTGAATTTGCACTAGCACTTTGCTTATTCCCTTATAATATATTGGACAGCTAAATTAACGGTTCTTAAAGGGACTGTGTACTTTTTATGTATTTGAATTCTATGTAAAGGTAGATGAGAACTTAATAAAGGTGATTGCATATTTTAGGAGCTCTACACTATTTTTATATGTATTCCTTTATTACCTAAAATATAGGTTAGCCAGAACCTGTGCTACAAGAGGCATATCAAGTAGCCCAACAAAAGCTGCATAATACATTGTTCAAACAGCTTTGTTGGAAAGCAATCTCTAACCTTAACTAAGTCCTCAATATTCTACAGACCTATACAGGCTCATCAATGTGGAACTGCAGCAAGAGAGCTATGAACTGTGCTCTGTTACTGATCTCCACCATGTGTTAAAGTGGCACTAAAACTAACTAATATAATCCCTACGACTCTGAGGAAATTAACGTTATGTTAATGAAACGTGAGAGTGGTGCGTCATCACGCACATGACATGGGCGGAGACGTAGTGGACGGGCAGAAGATGCAATGTAGGAGACTGCAGGAGATCGGAGTGATGCGTGTGATCCAAACCCAAAGATACTTTCTCAACAGGAAGCATGGTATGCTAGCAGGGGGCACAAGTCTATGGAAGAGGTACAGCAGAGGTGGATGTAAGGAAAGCGACCACTCGGCGGAAGCGGTGAGAGACTTATTGTTCCAGCTTTAACTGCCTAGGGACATTGAGCCATACCCTGACACCACGCTGCCTCGAGGGGTGATTGCAGTAACTCCATCCCCTAGCTGCCATTAGCGCAACTAACCAGCTACACAGAACTATTAGAAAGGCATCACCATTAAGAACGGTTACTCTCCCAATCTACAGTGCCTCTCATGGGACTATATGTGGAGGATTCCCCTGATCGCCCCTCAATTCCAGCTTGTCCACACCCGGTCACCTGGAACACATACTGACCCTTAGGAATACCATCATAGATCATTTATTGATCAATAGTGATACGGATCTGTGTGTTTGGGTGAATGAGATTTTGTACAGCTTGTTATGAAAAAATAAAGTAATTTTCATAATACCTTAGTGTCCTTATGTGACTGCTTTTTTGAGTGAGACTTGGTTTCTCACTCACATTGTTTAGTAGGCTGCTTTTTTTGGTCATAGGACTGCACATTGGATGCCTTAGGCACACAGTGTATTGGTATAGGCAAATTATGCCGCTTACCAGCAAGCTGGACAATATATACTAGGGACAGCTAATATTGGAGGTTGATCCAGATTGGAACTATCGTTGTCTATATAATTCCTGCACAGCAATAAGATGATCTTCCTTCTCTATGCCAGTCTTTAATCTGTTAGCCATCTTATGCCAAACTGCCATTGGTACATGATTGTTGGTTTTATTAATTTAGGTTCTGTCGTTTTCAAAAAAATCACTGCTATGCACTTTGGACAGCCTCAAAATCATATGACAACAAAAGGTAACATGAACTATCTAACTGATCATATGTTTAAAGTAAATGCTTAGTAAAGAAAAACTGTAAAAAAAACACCTAGAACTAATAAACTGAGTTGTTACTACTTCAGAACAAGGACAGTAGCAGCCTTCTTGCTATACTAGAGATAACCAGTGGTAAATGAGTGGGCTGGGGGGAATTCTGCACACAGGGAAGGCATGTAAGTCAATGCATACGGGGGAGGGGCAGTTACAGTTAGTAAGGGGTGGGATTAAAGGTTTGGGGTCCTGCTCACAAATTAGGAGAGCAGAAATGGGATTGGTGGGTGAATTAGGTTCCAGCACACACAGAAGTAGGTATGATGGAGAACCACTTTCATGGGGAGGGGTGTTAAAAAATATTGCTCAACTCGCTGAATGCTGTATCCTTCAAATATTGTGCATTGATGTACATATATACAGCAAAAATATTTGCTGAAAAGGCAAAATTAGGAGGGGGAAATACATATATTCAGGGCCGCTGTTAGAAATCATGGGGCCTCCTATAGCCTACCTGATGGGGTCCCCCCTTGACCCCACACCCCTGGCTCCGACTCTGACCACATGCTGTCGCCGATGGGGGGTTGATCTGGGGGACTGGTGCCAGGCGCTGGAACTCTTGCTGACTGTCTCAGCTGCCTCAGCGATCAGTCTCTCCTTCAGGCTGCAGCATGGCACTTACTGAGGAGGGGAGCCGCATTACCATGGAATCCATCCGCCGGTGAAAACATACAGTGAGCGGCTGGAACTTTAGCTTGTGCAGGTACACTGATGCAGAGCAACATGCGGCAAGGGATTGTGTGCCTGCGCCCGAAAATGGAGAAAAAGTCCCTCTTCTGCTCTCACCTCCTGGGCCCCTCTGTTAACCTGATGGCGCCCAGGAAATACTATATACCTTGGTAATCAAGTAGTAGCAGGTTAATAAAGCTATTTAGCTAGTTCATTATTTTTGGCTGAAAATTAGCTACAAAGCTGCTCGGGCCCCCTCTGCTGACCAGTCCGGTACAACAGGGCTGGTTGTACTGCCCTATCAGCGGCCCTGCATATATTCCCATTTTTTTCCACACTATGGCACTGAATGTCAAAAAAGGACGTAAGTAAATCACTCAAGATTCATATAAAGTTTATCTATTTAAAAAAATCAATATGAATGATTATAACATATCCATGCATTTCATGTGTTCTCACCTTATTGCACTTGCTGATAAATGTCCATAAGAGCCACTAGCTGAGGAGCTGCTTCGTGAGTTATTGAGAATGGTAACTAAAGAATTTGGAGATGTTCGTATCATGGTCTGAAGGTCAAAGCTGTGATCTGAGAGTGGGGATATAGACAATGTCCTTTTTCGGCTTGGCCGTGCTGTCAGTCTGGGGCTAGGGAACCTGGAGCCTAAAGGAAAGAAAAAAAGAAAATTAATACAAGAGTCATATCTAACTTCCAATGTGTTCCAGACATTTCTCTGGTTTAGTGCTTACAAAATTGAGAACTATTATTATCATCACTTATTTTATGCACCTAATAATGAGCATACTAGGACAAGACTGTTCAGCTGTTACAATTTAGGTACAGAACTTTGCTCTGTAATAGTTCAAAAACGAATTTGTTTTATAACAATTTATTGGCAACTATTTATTTCAGACTTGAAAGTAATAATGTAAATTTCATGATAGAAACATTTATATTCTTCTTTAAAACTGCAGATATAAAAGGTGATGTGTATATACAAGACATTATTATTACAGTGCAGCCCCTGTTCTCTACAGACAGGATCAGAACAGCGAGTGGTTTTGACAAGTGCCTTCACTTTCCACCTGTGATCTACTGGCTACAATTGAGGAAAATTAGGAAGAAAAATGTATCTTCCAAAGCTTTCCTCAGGGGAGCTCTGTTTATTAATGTGCAAGCAACATGATAAATTGCTAAACAAAAGGATAAGACTTCTATGTATTAGCCCTCTCATTTCTGGTGATTTATGAATCTGACGGCTGCAGCGACATTCCCATCATTAATTCACCGCAAACAATGAAACGGTGCTGCTTAGGCCTAACCAACAAGCCTGTACCGTTCTTAGAAAACGAGTGGAGCTGAAAATAAACCAACATTCAGATTGAGATACATGCTTCCTGGCCCCATTTTATTTGCCTTGCAGACTGAGACTAAAGACTTCCGAGACAAAAAAGAAAATATAGCAAAACTGTATTAAAACAGATAGGAACAAATTGAAGTAATATACCTTTTTTCTTTTTTTTTTTTGCAGAAAAATGCAGTATACAATACCCAATAAATTCCATGACACTTTATTGTATATTCTACTGTGCTTAGCATTTAATTTTACATTGGCCTGCTTTTTTTTAAAACTAGAGCTTTACCTTAAAAAAAATCTATGTTGTCTATAGCAACCAAATTCCATTGTGTTTCTGGAGTAAGTTAGAATTTACAGGTGTTCTGTGAGCTATTATTTTTTTTTACAAAAATAAAACAATTTTTGAACATTTATAATATTATAGAATTTATTTATATAATAATGAGAGTACAGTATATTTTTGCTCGCTAAATCCTTTTCCTTATCATACTGTATGTAATATTTGCGTATTACTATGTCAATTTCTATTTATATATGAGTTGTTCAATAAAATATTTTTTTTTACATAAGTGATTAATATATACTATATCTTGGAAGCTGCCAGAACTTTATAAGTATTTATCGAACATTGACAATATAGGCGTTAGCAGCACCTAAGTGCCATCTAACAAAAAAACCCTCCAATTTACAGTAAATTTATATAGCACTGTATGAGTAACTACTTAGTTGCAAGGCTATGAGATATAGCTATATATATATATATAAAACTACTTGCAAGGTTATGACATACACACATATTGGTGTGTTTTTGTACAGCCCATTTAACAATTAAGTGCAATGAACATGTTAGAGGCTGTGAACAAAAATTAATTACTAGTTTTCAAAATCAATTGTCTGCACTCCAACACCGAGGATGCAGGTATCATTATCACTCACTTAAGTCGGATAGATGAAATAGCATGACAGCCTCAATTTTCAGCCACTCATGGCATGTAACCCCATTAAAGCCTTCCCACTATAGAGGAGATTAACATAAGTTATCCACCGTGAATACAATTTATCTGCTGTTCAAATAAACCCTTTGGCTCTCATTATAAACACAAACACAGCAGGATTTATTTTATGCCCAGAGATAATTATCTGCTCAAAATGTTTTTCCACTTAGGCCAGCAGCAGTCTGGTAAAGCAAGTGAACTTCCTGTGTCTATTACTTTTACTAGCGAGTAACATTACTGCTACAAACTGCATATTTCATTCACTGTTTGTTTTTTATTAATTAATTATACAGATGAAGGGTATTTTGTCTGATATTTACAAAAAAAGGTTTGCAAATGTGTTTCTCATTCATACTATTTGCCAGTATCCTTTTGCTATGATTTTTTTGTGGAAAAAAAAGTAGGTAAAAGTACAGATAAAGTGGATAAAAAGTATCTCTTTGTTAAATGTTCCACCTTGTGTACTATATTCTTTTACTAGACTAAAAACATACACAATTCAACCGTGTTTATATATTATTTCTCAGTACTGGTCTGATATTGAAAATCCATAAAATAATCGTAATAATTAATTGATTCTTAGCAAAGGATCTATATATATTAATGAGACATATTTTTGGTCAAATCAGCTCTCAGATGAGTAAATCAGTAAGAAGCAGGCATTTCTTGGGAAAGAGTTTTGATAATATTACCTCTTTCAGCACACCAAGTGCAACGACTGAAAGACAATAAGCAATTCATTATCTTTGTGAAAAAAATGTTATTGGCTAACTGCCCATATACTGCAAAGCCGTAGAGAAATGGCTTCTGTATTCCATTTATGGTACAGTAAGTGTTATCCCCAATCTCAGAGTTAAAATAAAGGTAAACACTTGTACTAGGTGAGCAAATTCAGCTGGAATTATGTGATTTTTTTTTGCTATGATACACATTAATAAAGTGAAGACATTAGTTCTCAGAATTTGCTACCCACTGACACTATTCAAAAGACCATAAAATTACAAAACATGAATTTGAGACTTCAAGCTCCTAATTAAAGTGTAAGTAAACCCAAGAATATCTCAATTGTCATTGGTTCTTAAAGGTCATTGACAATCTAAAGATATTTTTTCAATTCCAGTAGGCCCCCCTTACGCACTGTTTCTGGTTGTGCCCTTTAACCACTAACTACTGTGGCCAAGCTTTATATATGGAGTAACCAACTGCTACATTCCTAAAGATCCCTTGTTACTACTATTTGGGTATAGTTCTCTAGTTCTACACTTTACCATGAAACAACCAGGGAGACCTCCCAAACACTCCCCATGGATTTACCTTTGCTTGTTGGTCACCCGCAGAACTATACCTAAGAAGTGGACTTACTCTGAAGCTCCTGTTATCTCTTATCTATGAAATTAAAAGCGAGCTATAAATACGCAAAGCTACAGGGAGAAGCTAGTCATGATGTTGCAAAGCTTTATCTCCATCAGACATTTTGCCTCTAGATGGCACAACTTTATGGAACTTACATTGTTGGATTCAGAAATAACAGCCCTTTATCCTGTTTCCCACGTTTCCAGTATGGGTACAATTTCCAATATGGGCGGCGTGTCATTAGGAATTAGGGCACACACCCACGGGTCCCACATTTCTCTGTATGGGTGGATGCAGCTGCCGTTATTTGTGCCTTTTCCGCAGTGGCACCACCCGCACAGACGTGAACCTAGCCTAAAATGACCTGCCCATCTATTTAAAAGTCATTGAACTGTATCCTTATACCTGAGTTTAACTATCACTGCAGACTCTCCTGGTTGCTTCCTTATACATTGCCTTTGTAGTTTATCAAAATACCTAGTTGGTTGTTTGTGTTCCAGTCAAAAGACACACAGGATCCTTTTACTGTACGGAACGCAGCTGTGTGAACTGGCTCCACACAGGTCACAGTCTCCTGTTATGCAAATTGGATGCGGGGAAACCCATATCCAATTACAATAAGTGTGAACCCAGCCTGTACTTTTTTTGGGTGAACACTAGATTCCATGTTATTAACAATTGCATTGTCATGTATCTTAAAGATTTTGTATTGATGTCCATCATCATTTATAAAAATGGAATAAAAATGTATTGAAACATTTTTCCTTTTAGTTCCACAGAATCCAACAGCCCCTATCATTAATGGGGCTTGCAAAGGGAGCAGAGGAGTGGCTTGTGCTAACAGGCTTTGGTGACGGCTAAGTCACCCTTAAAGGTGGAAATGTATGGCACATTCTTTTAATGTAAAGAAAAAGGCCAGAACGGAGATGGATATAGAGTACATGATGCTGTTTAACAACAACGGTTTAATAAAATGTAACAATTAATAGCACTTTATTTAAAGAGATAGCGCTTCTTGTTTCATAGCATAATAGCACTTTATTGAAGGTAATAACACTATCTTGGTCATTGACAAACCACATTGCCTAAAATTAAATAGGCAACTCAATTCAATTCAACTCAATAAATCCATAGGTGACTCTTTAAAAGCATTCACAAGTTATCAGTTTAGAGTTAAACATGAGCTATGGAGCTAAAATGATAGCCCTAACTGACTTTTGCTCACATGTGTGGTGCAACCACCATTTAAATATGTGGGCTGGACCTATGTGAGGGGGTGCATTTAATCACTTGCCAACCGGAAGGTTTTCCAGCTTTAGGACCAGAGCACTTTTTGCAATTCGGCGCTGGGTCGCTTTAACTGACAATTGCGCGATCATGCGACGTTGCACCCAAACAAAATTTGCGTCCTTTTTTTCCCACAAATAGAGCTTTCTTTTGGTGGTATTTGATCGCCTCTGCGTCATTTCTGATCGCCGCTATAAACAAAAGAAGAGCGACCATTTTGCAAAAAAAACAAAATTTCTTCCTTTTTGCTAAAATTCAAATCCAAAAAAAATATATAAAAAAACATTTTTTTCACTGTTTATGGCCGATTTATATAATTCCTCATATTTGTGATAAAAAAAAATCACAATCGGCGTTTATTGATTGGTTTGCGCAAAAGTGGCCGCGTTTATGGATGATGAGAATTAATTTCTCGGGTTTTTATTTTTATTTTATTTTTTACAAGTAATGTTTTTTAGCGGTACTGCGAAATTGCAGCGGATATGTTGGACATTTTTGACACTTTTTTGGGGCCAATGACATTTATTCAGCGATCAGAAATTTAAATGTCCACTGATTACTGTATAAATGTCATTGGCAGTGAAGGGGTTAACATGGGGGGGGGGGGGAGCTAGGGGTTAACTGTGTTCCCTGGGTGTGTTCTTACTGTGGGGGGGGTTGGGCTACCATGGGCATGAGAGATCTAACTGATCCCAGTGACAGGGATCAGTAGATCTCTCATGCCCCTACTAACAGAGCGGGGAACCGCCGTGTTTACATCGGCAATTCCCCGTTCTTTCCCTGTGGCCGCTCATCGCGGATCGCCGGCGGACACCGGGTCTGCCCGAGCCGCGGGCACACTCCTCAGGAGCCCCCTAGTGGCTGTTCGCATATCGCCGCCTTTTTACGGCGATTCGCGCTCAGCATCCCGACTGCCGCCGTGAAAACATGGCGCACGGTCGGGAAGTGGTTAAATTATTTTTATTTATTATATTTAAAAAAAAAATGTTTACAATTTTTTTATTCATTTAAATGTATTGCTAACACAAGGGTGAACAAGCTTCTTGTGACAAGTACTCTTTAACTACTTATACCACTTGCTGACCGCCCGTCGTGGCTTGATGACGGCAAAGTGGTTCGTTATCGCAAAGAGAATGAATCCGTGTATGTAAACACGGATCTCCGTTCTGACCTAGGGGGAAGGGCTGTGATCACAGGCTTCCTGTGTATGGAAGCTGTGATCACTCCCCTCCCCCTGCCAACCCAGTCCCCATACAGTTAGAACACATTGAGGAAACACAGTTAACCCTTAGAGCGCCCCCTCCAGGTTAACCCCTTCACTTCCAATGGAATATACACAGTAATCAGTGCATTTTCATAGCACTGATCTCTGTTTAAATGCCAATGGTCCCAAAAAAGTGTCAAAATGGTCCGACATGTCTGCCGCAATATCGCAGTACCGCTAAAAATCGCAGATCGCCACCATTACCAGTAAAATATAAAAAAAAATTAAAACCCCAGAAATTAATTCTCATCATTCGTAAATGCGGCAACTTTTGCGCAAACCAATCAATAAACGCTGATTGCGATTTTTTTTACCAAAAATATGAGGAAGAATATAAATTGACCAAAACCGATGGAATTTTTTTTTATATTTTTTTTATATTTGTATTTTAGCAAAAAGTAAGAAATATTGTTGTTTTTTTTAAAAGTGTCACTCTTCTTTTGTTTATAGCAGTGATCAGAAATGACGCAGAGGTGATAAAATACCATAAAAAAAAGCTCTATTTGTGGGGAAAAAAAGGACGCAAATATCATTTGGGTATGTCACACGACCGCGCAATTGTCAGTTAAAGCGACACAATGCCGAATCGCAAAAAAGTGCTCTGGTCTGTAAGGCTGGGTTCTCACTGCCATGTGGAGCGGCTCGCAGCAGCAGTCTGGTTCATCCCCGTTCACCGTTTCAGGTCCGATTTCAGTTCAAATTTTGGGCTGATTTCGGACCTGAAACAGACCAGACGATGCACAGGACTCCTTATACAGTCTCCTGACCGGCATCCAATTCGCAATAGTGTGAACCCAGCCTTAAGCCGCTTGAATCACATTTATTAAAAAGCTGACTGTTGGCTGAAGAAACTGCACCATGACCCTGGTATAACTGCTTTGTGCTGAGGCCATATATACAGCCTCTGGGCAGCAATGAATCCCCAACACTTAATAATCACAAAAGCCGATGCAGCTCTCTTGTCTTCCAGATGGCTCATGAGAAATTTTTATCATAAAGCTTCCTACCCCAAATATGGCCAGCCGTCCTTCCCAGCTCCTTAAGAAAACATTATATATTTTAAAATAACAATAAATTCTGATCCCCAGCACTTCCTGGACATAAGGAGCTTACACTGTTCACTGTCTTCCAGATGCATTATAGGAGTCTGATGTAATTGGGTTTCCTACCCTATATCTGTTCAGACTTCTGCTATAAAATACATTTTCCCCTTGATCATAACGTTATATGATATTTCACAATTCTGCAAACCAAACCAACTATGCTTATAGAATAAGGGTGTGCAAAAGCTGCTTATACAGAGGTCGACCTGACCACTGCAAACATATTTTCTGTCCATTTCATTTACTACAGTCTTAAATAACTTAAGAGAAACCTGTTCTAAAAGAAGTAGGCAGGGTGCCATAGCCAACTTGACATGAATGCGTGTTCATGTTTATTGCTCATAAGTACAAAATAAGCATAATGGCTTGACAGCTAGCATTTTCAAAGGGAGTAATCAGCTTCTCTGTATTTCTCACAGGTTTCATTTAAAGGTTAACTCCGTCCAGATCTTCCAGAACTGTATTTTTTGTGATAACCCTTTATATTATACCTCTCAAAGTGGTAAGATTATTTCACAGGAGTTTGTGTCACCAACCCATTTGAATGTGATAATGACATCATAACTCTTTCAGAGTTGGACTCCCCACTTCATTTATCTATTCTATATTACGGAGCTATATTACAGAACTGTTTTGGCAATAGTATGAAAATGGGAACTGGGGAAGGGGTGTCTCACCAGTGGAATCTCCAACAGATAAAAGAAGCCAACATGTCTACCCCTAAAATAACCGACATATCAGTTCTGGATTGAGAACCTACAGCATGAAAAAGTGGGCGGATTAAACGAGATATACTTGTTAGACTCAAACAAAAAGGGGGACTGGCCCTTCCGGACTTTATGAAATACATGCAGGCGATACATCTAACTAGGATAGTAGATTGGTTCCATGGAAGCAAACTTAAACAATGGGTTAGATTAGAGGAAGATATTTTGGGCCTGAAACTGAGATCTATGCCGTGGGTTACACCTATAAACCACCCTAAAGGAGTAAACATGCCATCCTTGTTTTTTTCTACTTTGAAGGTATGGGATGGACTTATAAAGAAGGGTATCCTCTCAACCCGGATTGGGCCAATGACACCTTTGTTTTCTAACCTTGATTTTCTGCCAGCAGTGGAGGCTTCGGACTTCCTGGACTGGCAGAGACAAGATGACCATAGATTGGCCCAGATCCTGGTGGGTGGGGAGATCCCCCACTGAATATATTAAAAAGTGAAAAGGCAAACAAATGGATACAATATCAACAATTGACAGAATATTTTCACTCATTGGAAAAATATTGTGAGCTAGCGAGAGTACCTACAGAATTCGAGAAAGTTCTCTTACAGGATCAAAAACCAGCTCATATATTGTCAACGTTATATAAAGAACTACTTCCTAAAGGCTTGGATAGAGAAGTAATATATCTAAACAAATGGGAAGAAGAGATTGGGATGACACTGCCCATGCCACAATGGGAGAAAGCACTGACTTTAATACATGGGCTATCTCCTTCAATTAACCATCAGGAAAGGAATTATAAAATAATATCTAGATAGCATCGGTGTCCAGCCAACCTCCTTAAGATAAGGGAGAGCATCCCAGAAACATGCTGGAGATGTAAAAAAGAGTTAGGGAACGCATCACATATTTGGTACTGCCCAGGGGTCTGCCAACTCTGGGCAGATATATTTAACATATACAGAGAAGTCTCTAACTCTACACTACAATCAGATATAGCAATAGCGATACTATCAATAATTCCTGGCTCACTGAAAGCTATTAAGAAAGACATTTAGCGACATATGTTAACAGCTGCAAGAACAATTATTGCCCGTTCTTGGCAAAAAGAAATGGCCCCTTCAATTACAGAATGGGTTTGTGAGATGGGTGAAATACAATTAATGTACGAAACAACTAGTGCCGAGATTGGCTCTAAAGAGCATTTCAGGAAGATATGGGATAAATGGGATGATTATCGCACCTCAGGAATATTATTGAAGTACATATAAGTAAAAATCTTCACGGGCCTATATATGGTATATTAGGGGAATTGTTTTTTTTTCTCTCTTTTTTCTTTCTTTTTTTTTTCGTTTGTCTCTACTTGAGTGAATGGTTTTTGGTGGGTTGGGGACATTATGGCCTTAGTTCTGGTAGGCCTTATGGATACGGGCAGTACACAGAATGGATATGTTAATAAGGAAGATAATACAGATGGAAAGACTGTACGGGATAAAAGGAGGACACTGAATTTTTTTTTTTTTTTGACCTTATGATCAATGTTTGTTCAGTGAAATGTATCCTTGATAATATAACTGTATGTTCTTACCTATGATATTGATGTTGGACCCTCCCCTTGAATGTATGATGTAAAAAAATGTTTTTTTTCTCTTTTAAAATTTAATAAAAATAAATTACAAACAAAAAGTGGGGGGACTGTAATACATTTTTTATATAAAGCTACCAAATGAAGGAAAATTTTTTTCAGGTAAAAGACAAACGGATCTGAGACCTGCACTTTTTCCAATCATCACAGGACGTGCACAATTCTTTTTATTTTTATGAACACATTTTATTGAAGTTTTCCACCATGAAGGAGGATATTTGTGGTTGAAATTCAATTTTCCATTATTTTACTGTGCCCATATTTACTTGTCATTATTGCAAGCAATGCTATTTATTAGAACTGCACTGGGACACACAGGTAGCAATTACTTTTTTCAGGCGTACCCATTTTCGGCAAAACCATGCAATGATCCCTTCATTTATGGAGCACAAACAATTATATCAGACCAATATCTGCATTTGGGAAGATAGCAATTTTTCATACAGTTCTCAGTCTTTGCTGATAAGGCATAGGTGAATAAAGATAACTGCACTACCTATTACTGTCTTGTAAATACCAGACAGCATCCAATCAATAGCAAATGTGTATGTCAAGTGAAGTGAGATTTATCTGAGGTTCTGAGGTCTTTGAACAATCTGATTCCTCTATGTAAACTATTTAAGTCATGAAAAGAAATCAGATTATGGCTAAAAAACAGAATACTGAAAAAACCTGGCAGAATCAGAACTTTTTACTTTAATCATGAGTAATGCCAACCATAGACATTATCTGATTATTGGGCAATTGATAGTTCCTTAAAAGTTTCGGCACAAGCAACTGATAAACTAGTGGAAGTCAAAAGTATGTAGGTATAGTAGTTCATCACTGTCGATGGGGATTAGGGGAGGAAGTAGAGAGAGGTGAAGTTACATATTTTTAAACCATGGGAAACTAAAGGTCATATTTCAGCCAACTTAGGGATGCAGACCATTTGTTGGCTGCTGGTACTGCTATGTTCACTTAATTTTCCAGCTTGCTTCTATTATACTTACACTAACTGTGGTTGAAGGCAAAGAGGCTGTTCACTTTGCAAGGGAATTTTCACTTTGCAAAGGAAACTTTCCTTAGCTTTGTGAATGAGGTGAAGCTCTTCTGACTTCCATCATCCAATATTGTCATGCAAAAATACAGTATTTTTTATTTCTTTGCAAGTGATTGGGCATTCTTTGCAAAGTGAATTTTCACCACATTACTAAGCTTAAAGGGAAATTCCTTTGCAAAATGAAAATTTCCTTGAAAAGTGAACAGTTTATTTTCCGGAGTAAAACGGCCTCAGTTAATTCTCATCTAAGTGTTTTGTAGTTCAAAATTCATAGCCCCAAGACTCTCAACAAAAGGAATACCATGTAATTAAAGGGTGACCATTCACATATGAATGCTCAGGCACCTGTAGCTCAATACCTGACACTCCATAAACGACATGAACTACTTCTTCATCAAGATTTGGGTGTTTTTTTTAACCCCATAGGCTTCCTATAAATGCTCAAATCAAGCATGTTGGGCATTTTTTCAAGTGCACTTCAGGCTTTTTTGCCTCCTCCCCCTGGTGCTTTCAACTGGCTAAAAAAAACACTTGAACCTTAAATACATATGTAAGATGCTTAAAATACACTTCTAAAATACTCATATATGCATGCAAAAACTCCTAAATAAAAACTCCTGAAAACCCTTGAATATCGCTGTACTCTAGTGTAAGTGCACACTAACTCTTCCAATTGGGTGACTTATTCCAATGGCTTTGCAGACACCTTAAGTAGTAAACATGTATGGCAGTTCCTGGTGGATGGTTCAAAGAGACACTTTCAACTGCTTATTCAAGGGAAAGTGACAGTGTCCCCTAATAGCCCATTATTCTTTTCTGTCTTTGCCACCTCCCTGCTGCAGGAATCTTCTGTAAGTTCTGGTGTCAAATGGTGTAAAGGCTTACCCAGGTGAATGATGCTACTGCCCCACCTATGTGACAGTGTTCAGGCCTGGCAATTGCTTAGGCTGGAGCACTGTCACATGGGAGAGGTCATATGATTCTCCTTTAACTGGAAGTCCCACTTTGCTTAAGCTTCACATCTCACTAGCAAACTGACAGCTAAGGTCAGAGTCGCTGTACTAACAATCCAATGTTAGTATAGTGATCTCTCCTGCTGTGCTATTGTGTTCTGACAGGGGGATGCCACTCTGGTCAGCGCTCTCAACCAATGGCTGAGAGCAATGATTGGGAGCCATTGTATAGTTCCTTATATCCAGGTAAGTTATTAAATACTTCTGCATACCAAAACTGCATTAGAGAAAACATGCATCTACTATTTGACTATTTCCCCAGTTCTGTCTGCAGTGGGCACCGAGAAACAATGAGGGTTATTAAACCAATAAACTGGTTGCAGGCAGTAGCTGCTTGGTATAAAATTACTTATGTATAACCTAAGCTAACAGCTTCATCAGAATACATACAAAGTCAAATGCTGAAAGAAAGCATTACTTCATTTCTGTTCTCTTGCTATTAAAGTCTCTTGTTATATTCAAGCCTTACTGGCAAAGGTTTCGTTTTCTCAAGTGATGAATATTAGAACATTCAAAACCTGTCCTTATGGCAATTAATTTACAGACTGGAAAAATGTTTTAATTGCTTTTCCAGCTAGCCATTGTCTAAACAGAAACACCCATCATCCATTACAGAGCCCTATCATATGAAGAAAATGACACTGTCACTTGATTCTTTTTATCAACATTAAATTGTAATTGTATTAAAATGAAAACTAAGAGGAAAATATCACCATGTAATTATCACAGCATTTTTAACTACTGTTGACATTATAGCTTCAAACACGCTCAACCACATAGAAGCTTTCAGAGAAAAAGTAAAATATAACTAATAACAGCCTAATAATCATTGAATAAAGTTATATATACAGTATCTCAGAAAAGTGAGTCCACCCCTCACATTTTTGTAAAGATTCTATTATATCTTTTCATGTGACAACACTGAAGAAATGACAATTTGCTACAATGTAAAGTAGTGAGTGTACAGCTTGTATAACAGTGTAAATTTGCTGTCCCTTCAAAATAACTCAACACACAGCCATTCATGTCTAAACCGCTGGCAACAAAATTGAGTACATCCCTAAGTGAAAATGTTCAAATTGGGCCCAATTAGCCATTTTCCCTCCCAGATGTCATTTTTCTCATTAGTGTTACAAGGTCTCAGCTGTGAATGGGGAGCAGGTGTGTTAAATTTGGTGTTATTGCTTTCACTCTCTCATGTTGGTCACTGGAAGTTCAACATGGCACCTCATGGCAGAGAATTCTCTGAGAATATGAAAAAAATAATTTTTGCTCTACATAAAGATGGCCTAGGCTATAAGAAGTTTGCCAAGACCCTGAAACTGAGCTGCAGCATGGTGGCCAAGACCATACAGCGATTTAACAGGACAGGTTCCACTCAGAACAGGTCTCGCTATGGTCGACCAAAGGAGTTGAGTGCACATGCTCAGCGTCATATCCAGAGGTTGTCTTTTGGGAAATAGACGTATGAGTGCTGCCAGCATTGCTGCAGAGGTTGAAAGGGCGGGGGGTCAACCTGCCAGTGCTCAGACCATATGTCATACACTGCATCAAATTGGTCTGCATGGCTGTCATCCCAGAAGGAAGCCTCTTCTAAAGATGATGCACAAGAAAAAGTTTGCTTAAGACAAGCAGACTAAGGACATGGATTACTGGAACCATGTCCTGTGGTCTGATGAGACCAAGATAAACTTATTTGGTTCAGATGGTCTCAAGAGTGTGTGGTGGCAACCAGGTGAGGAGTACAAAGACAAGTGTGTCTTGCCTACAGTCAAGCATGGTGGTGGCAGTGTCATGATCTGGGGCTGCATGAGTGCTGCAGGCACTAGGGAGCTAGAGTTCATTGAGTGGTTTCTGGAACCATATCCTGTGGTCTGATGGAACCAAGATAAACGTATTTGGTTCAGATGGTGTCAAGCGTGTGTGGTGGCAGTCAGGGGAGGAGTACAAAGATCAGTGTGTCGGAGTGTCATGATCTGGGGCTGCATGAGTGCTGCAGGCACTAGGGCACTAGGGAGCTAGAGTTCATTGAGTGAACCATGAATGCCAACATGTACTGTAACATACTGAAGCAGAGCATGATCCCCTCCCTTCAGAGACTGGGCCGCAGGGCAGTATTCCAACATAACGACCCCAAACACACCTCCAAGATGACCACTGCCTTGTTAAAGAAGCTGAGGGTAAAGGTGATGGACTGGCCAAGCATGTTTCTAGACCTAAACCCTATTGAGCATCTGTGGGGCATCCTCAAATGGCAGGTGGAGGAGTGCAATGTCTCTAACATACACCAGCTCTGTGATGTCGACATGGAGGAATGGAAGAGGACTCCAGTGGCAACCTATGAAGCTCTAGTGAACTCCATGCCCAAGAGGGTTATGGCAGTGATGGAAAATAATGGTGGCCACACAAAATATTGACACTTTGGGCTCAATTTGAACATTTTCACTTAGGGGTGTACTCACTTTTGTTGCTAGCAGTTTAGACATTAATGGCTGTGTGAGGCTTGAGTTATTTTGAGGGGACAGCAAATTTACACTGCTATACAAGCTGTACACTCACTACTTTACATTGTAGAAAAGTGTTGTCACATGAAAAGATATAATAAAATATTTACAAAAATGTGAGGGATGTACTCACTTTTGTGAGATACTGTATATACAGTGTGAGAGTGGGGTTTATTTAGTAAAAGAGAAGAACCTCCTAGCAAAGTGAATGCTCACTGCACATGGTGAATAAGGTGAAGCTATGTTTGCTTGAATACCCCGTAACGTGCAAGGGAAATTATGTAAAAGCATTGGATTTTTGCCAATACAAGATTAAATGATTGAGGTTGACAAGGTTTCACCATATATGCTGAGCTTGGATACATTCACTTGGCAAAGTGTATATTCACTTTTCTAAAGCTGGCCATAGATGGATCAAAATTTGGCCAGTTCAGCAGGGTGATTGACTCCTCTCAAACAGGACTGTTGGAAAATTTATGTTTGATCAGTGCAAGCAGCCCAACAATTTCTCTGGATATAATTTAAGCATGTATACATCTAATTTATTTCAAACTTTTTTCTTTATTTCTGTAATTTTTTTTTCAGCCCATGTTTGCATTAAGTACGTTTTCCCTCTCTTACTTTGTTTGTGACTAGGGATGGGCCGAACATCCCCTGGTTCGGTTCGCACCAGAACATGCAAACAGGCAAAAAATTTGTGCGACCATTCGAACACCGTTTCTATGGGACCCGAACATGAAAAATTAAAAGTGCTCATTTTAAAGGCTTATATGCAAGTTATTGCTATGAAAAGTGTATGGGGACCCGGGTCCTGCCCTAGGGGACATGTATCAATGCAAAAAAAAATTTTTAAATCAATAATTTTTTCAGGAGCAGTGATTTTAATAATGCTTAAAGTGAAACAATAAAAATTAAATATTCCTTTAAATAATGTGCCTGGGGGGTCCTCTTAGTCTGCCTGTAAAAGGGTGCATCTCTGTGATGTTTAGAACAGTGCCAGAGCAAAATTACATTTGTAAAGGAAAAAATGTCATTTAAAATCACTCGCGGCTGTAATGTAAACAAAAATCACTGACAAAATTTGCGTAGGGTCCCCCCAGTCCATACCAGGCCCTTCGGGTCTGGTGTGGATTTTAAGGGGAACCCCAAAAGTTGACGTGGGGTTCCCCCTAAAATCAAAACCAGACCCTTATCCGAGCATGCAACCTGGCCAGCCAGGAAAGGGACGGACGGACGATTGAGCACCCCCCTGTGAACCGTACCAGGCTACATGCCCTCAACATGGGGAGAATGGGTGTTTTGGGGCAGGGGGAGCCTCTTCCCCACAACCCTGGGCTGTGTGGCTGTGGGGGTCTGCGAGCGGGGGGGTTTATCGGAATCTGGAAGCCCACTTTATAAGGGGGCCCTCAGATCCCACCCCCCATGTGAATTAGTATTGGGTACATCGTACCCCTACTAATTCACCAAAAAGTGTTGAAAAAGAAAAAAACCACAGGAGACAATTAGGGACAAATCCTTTATTAAAAAAGAAGTTTCCCCCGTTGTAATCCATCGTCAATCACGGCCCAAAAAAAAAAAGAAGGCGAAACAGCTCCTCCTCCATGGAAGGGCTCCCGCCCACTGACTGCTTTTTGCTTTGACAGTTTATTTATATGGAAGGGCAGGGCCACCCGATGACATAAGCGTGTGACCCGCCCCCTCTGCCATCACATGACGTCAGAAGGGTCAGGGCAGCTCATTTACGTTGCCGGGTGGCCCTGCCCTGCCATATAAATAAACTATCAACGCAAAAAGCATGCAGACGGCGGGAGCCATCTGTGCGCAATGCATTATGGGGCACTCCACGGTGGTGAAGTCGCTGCGACCGCCCCATAATGTTCTAAATTTGACGGATGGGTGAATGAACCGCGAGCCCATCCCTATTGGTGACCACTGTTACTAGGATAGAAAGTCAGAGACACTTCTCCATAAATAATCAATAAAAACCTGGTAGAGGTTCTAACTGTTCCCCATTATCCATCCATCCATCCAAGTAAAATTGCTGATTTCATTGCTGTTTGTGTACCCATTCAAAACATTTTCCATCACTATCAGATGACCCTTACAGCAGGGACAGGAAGGAAATGAATAATCTCCCCAGTGGGTCTAACCTTTCTGAATTCTATTTAAAAGTTCAAAAGGAGACTGTGGCTTGAATATTACTTATAATACAAAATAGTTGCCACACCTAGTGGTATTTCACATTTTTTCTTAAAGAAATATACTCATTTAAGAAAGCTTTTCCTAGTTGTGATTTTGTAAATAAGAAACATTCTCACACAAACTCAAATTACCAAACCCAGCATAGCAGGAGTATAATGTGCACAATTTCATTAAAATTAAAAAGCTTTGTTCTCAGGAATTCTGTCTTTTACACTTACTCAAAAGCACCTGAAATCCACTGTAAAGTTCAATTATATTAAGACTGTAGGGATTTTGTTCAACATTGTAACAAAATATAAAAATTTGTTATATTGCCTGTGACCATCCAGCTCCACACTAAATGGAGTTCTACACACTATCTACCCATAATTAACCACTTGCCGACCGCACCATAGCACATTTACTGCTACAGGGCGGCTGCACTGCGCAGAATCACATATAAATACTTGATTCTGCACTTCCAGGTCTTGGGCATGGAAATCTCCGCCAGCACCCGCTGATCGTTCTGTATGCAGGCAGAACGACAGTCTGCCTATGTAAACAAGGCAGATTGACGTTCTGTTAGTACAGAAGGCATAGATCCAATCCATGGCTTCCACTAGTAAAAGCACCTCCCCCACTACACTGAATCACATGTTAGGTACAGAGTTAACCCTTTGATTACCCTGATGTTAACCCCTTCCCTGCCAGTGTCATTAGTACACTGACAGTGCATATTTTTAGCACTGATTACTGTTACTATTAGTGTCACTGGATCCCAATATAGTGTCAAAAGTGTCAGTTAGGTGTCCGATTTGTCCTCCGCAATATCGCAGTCCCACTATAAGTCGCTGATCGACGCCATTACTAGTAAATAAATAAAAATTCTCTAAATATATCCCATAGTTTGTAGACTCTATAACTTTTGCGCAAAACCAATCAATACGCTTAATTGGATTTTTTTTTTACCAGAAATATGTAGCAGAATACATTTTGGCCTAAACTGATGAATACATTTTTATTTTTTTTTAATTTTTTTATTGGATGTGTTTTAGAGCAGCATGTTAAAATTATTGTTTTTTTTTTAAAAATTGTTGGTCGTTTTTGTTTATAGCTCAAAAAATAAAAAATGTAGAGGTGATCAAATACCACCAAAAGAAAGCTCTATTTGTGGGAAAAAAAAGAATATGCATTTTATTTAGGTACAATGTTACACAGACTGTGCAATTGTCAGTTAACATAACACAGTGCTGCATCACAAAAAATGGCTTGGTCAGGAAGAGTTACTTTCCGAAGGTGAAGTGGTTAACATATTTCTTGCCAAATGTGATAACAGTTTAACAATGGGGATGCATTTTTGGCTGGACACTTGATTCCTGTTTTTTGCAGCTCGATATTGTTTGCCTACCTTGTATAATACTTTTGTCTAGTATGTCTTCACAAATCTTTTTCTTAGGCTGCTTTCCCACTGGGGCGGTGGGTCCATCAGCAGTAAAGCGCTGCTATAGCGGCGCTTTTCGGCCACTAGCGGGACATTTTTTAACCCCCAAGAAAGGGTCAAAAGGGGGTTAAAAACGCATTTGGTGCGGTGCTTGGGAAGCACTGCCCATTCATTTCAATGGACAAGGCAGTTTAGGAGCAGTGTATAAACCACTCCCTCACAGCCCCAAAGATGCTGCTTGCAGGACTTTTTTTCCCTTCTTGCAAGCGCATCGCCCCCCGTGTGAAAGCACTTGGGCTTTCACACTGGGGAGGAATGAGAGGCAGTTTTCAAGCGCTTTACAGGTGCTATTTTTAACGCTAAATTGCCTGAAAACTGCCTCAGTGTTAAAGGGGTCTTAATGAGCTTCTTAGAAAGTTGATAAAGTAAAACATAATTTTCCAGGGATGAATTAAAGAAAATAGTGGACATATTTACATAAACTGTGAAGGTAGCTAAGTACAATGTTATTCATCTCTACTTGACTACAAATATTCTTTACAAGAAATGAAGTATTGCTTTTGAATACTACTGCTCAAAAATAAGAAATATAGCCTTCAGTTACCTTGTAGCATATCTAGAAAGAAAATGTAATCATGAAAGGTGATAATGGCTGCATAACTAGGGGTTAAACTACATCACATAGGTGTAATAAAATTGACATAGTCTGTACATTTTTGCTACAAACAAACTTAGATATGGTAGCAAATTATCAGTTTACACTATGAGCTGGCAAGGGCAATGCATTTCAGCTACTTTTATTACTGTGTTTGTATATGGTGCTGTTGGGAGACAGTAATTGTTTAACCATAAGTACTAGCCTATATATACCCCTTAATTTCCATTTCCACTTCAGGTTTCACTAGTGTAGCAGAAGTGATTGACAACTCAACAATAGCTACAGTATATAAAATGTGTATATCCGCGCTAGAAGCAAAAAATGAAAATAACGGCAGCTGTGCACTATAGCCTAGATACTAGGCACTAATAAGAATATGTGAATAGAGCACAGCACTAATTAAGTGAAGTGCAATTCGTGCATGTAACACAAATTATATGTAAAATTTTGATCACATGTCAAATATCAAAATATGTGGAAACTGTGCAAACAGTAGTGTATAGTCCATATGTGGAACTGTAAATAAGTCAAAAAATGTATATACAAAATTACATTACATGTGAAATAAAGCGCTTTGTGCAAACAAAATGTTCATATAAGGCTGGATCCCATCAAAGAAAGTTCCATAGAAGGAAATGTGTTGGAAATGACGATCATACACCCAACGGCACTTTATTTCACATGCAATGTTGTATATGAATTTTTAGACTTATTTACAGTTTCATATATGGACTATACACTACTGTTTGCACATATTTTGATACTTGATATATATATATATATCGAATTTTACAAATAATTTGTGTTTTATGTTACATGCGCAAATTGCACTTCACTTAATTAGTGCTGCACTCTGTTTACAAATAGCTACAGTGCACCTGTCTTACACTGTGAGATGGGTATAGCTTCTTTTGGTGGTATTTAATAACCCCACACTCATTGGTGGTCTGTGGCATTTTATCCCCCCTCCTACCTTTAAAAAAAATAGATCCCATCATCACTGGTGGCCAGCGCAACTTTAGGACCTCCCCTTTCACGCTACCACAATCAGCCTTCCTTCTGTGCTGACAGACATTCGGCCTATTCATAATGGATGAAGAGTTGCTCAAAATTGTTTCACAGTGATCACAAGGTACACAGTCACTCTGATTGGGCCTGTACTATATGACTGTGATCTGAGATATTCATGGAGACATATGCCACCCAAGTGTGTTTTCTGAAGCACAGTTTAAATGAATGCCTTGTAATGTCATTGGAAAACTGGCCTGTAATATTGTAGTGCAAAAAAAGCAGTGGTATATAGAAGCCCAAATATTGAATCACAGCTGAGCTATCAGATATAGTATACTGTGATCTAATGGCTATAGATTTCTGGACATTGCTCTTTCTACTTGCTAAACAATAACTATTATCCAATAAGATTCATGTTTTTAGACTTGGTGAACCTCCTACACTTTTTAGACATGTTTATTATACATTATTATTCAGCAACCTTTTTATATGTGCTGTTCTATAGACAATCAGGAAAATTAAGATGACAAACTTTTTTTATAAGAACAGTACATAACTGTATTCGTGCCAGACTGCCATTACTTGGGCCAAAATAATTTATGATTAAACACTACATTTTCCAGTGCTTCTCCATGCTACTCAGAAGCATGATAAATGTCTTAGCTGGAAACGACTAATAAGAAGAGCACAAGAAAGCATATTTGAAAATTCCCCCAGTCTCTCTTTGATGTTCTTACAAGGTCTGCTCCAGAAGTTGTTTGACGTTGGAAATACTCCCAGAAAATAACTGGGCAAATAAGTAGTGTAAAGTTTGTGATTACTTTATTTCTCTATGTGGCTTGCACAGGAAATATACATATATGTTTTTATGGATTTAAAAACATCAAGTAAATTTGTTGAAATCAATGCAGCGTGCACCTACAGTATATTTTAGTTATGTACTTAATTTTGTTAATGCTAAGAGATTGTATATTTAGATGACCTATGCTTGTTTGCTGTTTACACCACATGGTCATACTTTGGAAAATTCCATAGAACTTGGCAGTGGACATAAAACCTTTTCACATTGTGAGATGCAAGACTGGACATAATATAGCACACCATTTTCTTTATGCAAAATCATATATTCTGTCACCAATGATCCCTTCATAAACAGAAGCAGCACATTATTTTATGTCTGTTTATTTCAAACATAGATTACTATATGAATAGGCTTTTACATTACATTGTCATGAGTCACAGAATGAACATGCAAGAAACAAAAGTTGGAGAAAAGTTAAAATTCCTTATCTGTATACTAAATCCTGGTCAGGGCTCAGAAAGTAAAGCATTCAAGGTGATAGCAAAACTAACAGATGTAGGGGCTCAGAGCCATTACTTTAAGTGGAGTATACCAGAAATGATCTCACAAGAGCTGCATACTGTATATGAGTTGATCTGACCCTTAAACTATCACATCTTCCATCCTGGTAAGGCATCACAAAGTCTGTGGTTTCCCATACACTAACACATCACTGGCAAACAATGTTCAAAATATCATTTATTTTTCAGCTCATAAATGACTATAAAGGAAACTAGGGACCAACTCATAATCAGTACTTTACTTCCTGTCTATACAGTCTCAGGCCCCATTCACACCTGAGCGTTTTGTAGCTTGAAGCCTGAAGCTACAAAACGCTGGAGGGGAAAAAATCAATGATTCTCTATGGAGATGGTACACATCTCCACTCAAAAACGCCTGAAGCCAATAGCCTGAAAATGCCTTAAGCTCAAACTAGTTATGGAAGTATTTTTGTAGCTTGATTTGGGCGTTTTTCTATTTTTTTACATTGGTGACTTTTTGACCTGTACAAAATCGCAGTAAAACGCGGCAAAATCGCGGTAAAAAACGCATGTATTTCTGCCTGAAAACGCGACGCCCAGGTGTGAATGCAGCCTAAAACAAAAAGGCAATGGCACACAAAACCAAAAACGTAAATAGGATTAAAGAACAACAGGTCATTCTCACATAACTGCAGGTTTCATAATATCGTTGTGGCTTAAATTGTTAATAGACAATAACCCTAGTCAAAAAGAGAAATGTGGTAGCAGTTAAAATAAATATAAATGTGTTTCCTTAATGCAAATTTTCCACTTTTCCACTCCCAACAGAGTTAGTGTTGTTGCTTTTCATGTATCAAAACAGCAGAAAGCAGCTCATTGAAGCACAAAGTAGAGCAAACAAGCTTGGTTTTTGCAAGAGGCATCAAGAGTAGCCTTACTATTACATATAGTCTATCTGCTCATTCTATATCTAATGGAGAATGAGCTGCAAACTAGGTATTAAGACGAAAATAATGCTTTGTAGATTTATATAAAACTCTAGCACTAAATTAATATATTGGCTAATCAGAAAAATGTCATATACCAAAATAAAAAAAGCAACAAAAATTATATATAGCCAAAATTAAATATCCAAACAATAGCAGCTAGTATTTTTATAAAAAAACATGCTCTCAGTGCCAGACGTTTTCCTTCCAGGCCTTTCATGTACTTTATGCATAGGAACAATCTTCAGTGGTTGGATCTTGACTTTGACCAAGACCCAATAAGGTATCTCCAAATAAATACATGTAATTTTTTGAAGATCATATTTAAAACACAATATTAAAATTAGTAGGGATATTCAAAGCCATGGCGAACCCATAGTAACCCATCATTTTGTAGAGTTGTTAGTACGCAGTGCATGCCACAGATAATATATAAAACCTTTCCGACTTTCAGTCATTTGTTTGGATCTTACACAAAAACAAGGTTTTAGGTGATTCACAAGGGGGGGGGGCTAGTATATTTAAACCCAAAATGTGAACTCAGTTTGCATTAATTGAAAACAATAATAGCAGCCATGACAGTTTAGCAGCTTTATCTTCTCGTGGGTCAATCCTGCACTGATGGTACTCAGAGTCACCACTCAGTTAAAAAAAGTGAGAGAGTGGGCTGGGGAAGTGGTGTAGGCCCCGCTTTCTAACTTGCTTTCCTTGTCTGGCTTCCCCTGAGGTGATCAAGTAAAATGTACCAGGTCAGAGATCTTTGAATTCACTTGAAAAGCAGACTCAATGGAAGTAAGATAAAAATGAAACTTCACCACAGCCTGACTTTCTAGTTAAAGAAATCCAATGTTTACTTGGATAACTAGGGATCCTCTTGTATATCATCTTCTTAGAAAGCAATTTAACCAAAGCATGTTATTTCTGTAACTAAGGAATATGTATGTACGTAAGCTAACAAACACACACACATATACAGGTAAATGAATAACCTGTATTCATATACACTTTACTTTGAGCTACTTACTTTCCATAGCATGAAGATACTCCATATGAAGAGCAGTGGCTCCAGCACTTGGAGTTGTTGGTGAAGCAATAATGTCAGCATATGGACTTCGTTGTCCTGCGAGTAGTGCCATATGTTGGTAATATTCAGCGGGGCTGACGCCAGCATGAGGAACTAAAAGACACAAGTAGCATGACTTTATTTTATATTGTAACTTCTAACCATGCATTTAATCGTCACCACTGTAATTCTATCAGTAAAACTTACACTATATTGCCAAAAATGTTGGGGCATCTGTCTTTACACACACATGAACTTTAACGGCATCCCAGTCTTAGTCCGTAGGGTTCAATATTGAGTTGACCCACCCTTTGCAACTATAAAAGCTTCAACTCTTCTGGGACGGCTGTCCACAAGATTTAGGAGAGTGTCTATGGGAATGTATGACCATTCTTCCAGAAGCGCATTTGTCAGGCCAGGCACTGATGTTGGGTGAGAAGGCCTGGCTCAGAGTCTCCGCTCTAATTCATCTCAAAGGTATTCTATTGGGTTGAGGTCAGAACTCTGTGCAGGCCAGTCAAGTTCCTCCACCCCTAACTCACTCATCCATTTCTTTATGGACCTTGCTTTGTGCACTGGTTCAAATCATTTGGTGGAGGGGGGATGACGGTATGGGATTGTTTTTCAAGGGTTGAGCTTGGCCCCTTAGTTCCAGTGAAGGGAACTCTTAAGGCATCAGCATACCAAAACATTTTGGACAATTTCATGCTCCCAACTTTGTGGGAACAGTTTGGGGATGGCCCCATCCTGTTTCAACATGACTGTGCATCAGTGCACAAAGCAAGGTCCATAAAGACATGGATGGATGAGCAAGTTTGGGGTGGAGGAACTTGACTGGCCTTCACTGAGTCCTGACCTCAACCCAACAGAACACCTGTGAGCCAGGCCGTCTGGTCCACATCAGTGCCTGACCTCACAAATGTGCTTCTGGAAGAATGGTCAAACATTTCCATAGACACACTCCTAAACCTGGTGGACAGCCTTCCCTGAAAAGTTGAAGCTGTTATAGCTGCAAAGGGTGGGCCAACTCAATACTGAACCCTATGGACTAAGACTGGGATGCAGTTAAAGTCAATGTGCGTGTAAAGACAGGTGTCCCAATACTTTTGGTAATATAATATATATTTTTTTCTAATTGGCTGTTTGAGGGAGCAACTCAGTAGCTCAGTGCAATTGCCCCAATTATCTTTCAACAACATTTTAGGTACACATGCTTATAGACTTGTACTGTGAAACCTAGTACACTCTGTTTTTTTTTTTTTTTTTTTTAAAACCAGTGGGCTGAACAAAAGAAAACTGAGGCGCTCGGGAGGAGATACTATACTAACAAACCGCCAATGGCTGAGTGTGTTGATTGGATGCTGATCAGCAGACCTTTTTCGGTCATGCCCCTGCTGTACACAAGGGCCAAATGTCGGCCAGTTTCTAATGAACCGCCAATAATGCTTCGGCCAGTGTGTGCGGTCCTTAAGAAGTAGTAAAAGCAAACCCATTGCTCATCGCTGAAAAGCAGAAAACAGTGCAAGCATAAGTACAAATCTAATTACAAATTAGGCTGCTGTTTTAAATGTATATATAAAATAGCATAGACAAAATATGTTCCATTTTAATAGGCTAAAAATGTTGTTCCCCTCCCCCTCTAAGAGACAGCAGTCCAACAGAGATGTGTGCCACACTTTTCTGAATAAAAAAAAAACAAAAAAACTTTCAGTAACCAGCCTATTCTTGTAGCTCAAATTATATGACTTCTGTATACAGAATTCTTTGTATTTATTCTTGAATATTTAACCAAGTGACAAAACTGTCACTTTTCATATGTATGCATCCCTGTGTGGTGCTGTCATTGAACATGTCTCTCTGCAATATGTTAATGAACACAATACAGATGAAATGAATGGTATGGTAGATTGTTATGTTTTATGTTACTGATGTTATTTACAGATTTAGACACAAAACAGAAAAAAATACAGTGTATAGTAGGCTCATGTCAACAGCAGAGCTCGCTGTGGGAAGACAGAATGCAAGATGTTTAGAAAAAGTAAAAGAGGAAATGTTAGCAATTTCCTACCCTGCTGCCTTATCTTCTATAATTTATTAAGGTGTCTAATAGATAAGACATGTCCTTTGCTGTCGAGCAGCCAGCTGAAAATGGTTGAGGATGCCTTTCACATGCTGAACAGGGACAGATTTGCTTCTACTGGTGACTCATTTTACACCAAGATGATTGTAGCTAATGTGCCTGAACTGACAGTCAATCTATGAATACATGGTCATAATCTGAAAGCTATATGGTCAAGGTATAATCTTATATTTACACCCAGTTTGATTACTTTTTAAAAGAATACATTTTAATTTTTAAATGTTTTGAAACATTTAGGTTAAGGTATATAGCGTATATTAAAGTAGTGCCTCACAAACATGTCTATAGGACATTTTTTATGGGGCATGCTTGAGGACATTTTTATAAATATTTGACAATTCTACATATAGGTCTGTTTACTATGGGCTTTGTTGAAATGAGGAAATAATAGCACATTAATTTTTATTAAATAAAAAAATATCAAAAAAATCCTCTATTATATTATAAAAGTATAAACAGTCCAAATTTCCAGTTAGGTATAACTGAACACAGTATTGGAGAATTGAAGTGTTTATACTTGTCTGGATGTTTTCTCACCTTTCCTTTGATAAAAGCAATACCTTATTTTCTCAGTTAAGCCCCTTTCACACATACAGACTCTTTGTCCGTTTTTCATCCATCCATTGACAGATGAAAAAGGCATCTCATTGGAAAAACAGATGTAAACGGATGATAATCCATTTACATCCGTTTACATCCGCTTCTGTTAACATCCATTTTTTGGAACAGATCAAAGCCCTATGTTTCTTCAGTTAAAAAAATGGATTGGACAAAAGATGGATGTAAACAGACAAATGGTTTGTTTTTGCATGAAAGAATAGTTCCGGAACTTAAATGGTTAAGGATTTTAGCTGGCAGATGGAAAAAACTGATGTAAATGTCATATGTTTTTTCTTTGGAAAAAAAGTAACTTAACTGATGAAACGAATGGTCCTCATGTGTGAGAGGGGTCTTACTCTTATTTATTGTGTACATTACTATAGGTAACATTGCACTGTGAAGGACTTCACTCCTTCTCCCCTCTCTTGAGCAGGTCAATTGGGTTAAACATATAGAGCGCTTATTTCTACTACCATTACATAGTAATTTCGCTGCAGTATTTCATAACTTACTATCAGTAGGGCTAAGTCCACGTGCTGCTGATATCATAGACAGTGAAGGGCTACTATGTAATGATCTGATATAGTCCATATATGGATTGATATAAGGGTGGTGAGGGCTGAATGGTGAATCCGATGTCGTCCCAGGATTTCTGTGTGGAGATATTCTTATGAACGGAAGATCTGAATATGTTGGGCTGCTTGCTAATGCAGAAGGCCTGCAAATACAAACATTTAAATATTATTATAAAGCAAAAAATAATTTGGAAATATATTTTAGGTATCTATATTCAGAAATGGAAATATACTTAATGTTATATCATATCTAAACCCAAATACAAATAAATAAAATATATTGCAGCTTATCAGTCCTTGGATGGGGCGGCTGCTTTAGCTTTTACATTTCAGTCTAATAGCATTTTCAGCAAGTACAGAAAACACCTGTTGATCTTGCCAGAAATGCAGTGCCCTTGCTACTTCCTGTGAGCTTCAAGCAAAGCACAAAGAACATTATCTTTATTGTGTAAACTACTAGTCCCACCAATCCACCATGTGATAGAGGTGAATAATTCAGGAGACTGCTGGATTGTTTCCAGACCTCCTATGAAAAATGTAATTATGAAGAACCTTCTACAGCACTGCTGAGCCTGTCAGTGTGCACTGAAGGGCAGGGATCACCTGGAGAATGTATCCAGACAGCTCTTCAATTATGGAAAATTACACATAATAGTGTCTCACTTACCCTTAAAAATACAGTTAGAGCCTAAGTGCAGTCAAAATACAAAACAGAAAAAAATCAACACAAAGGACAAACCTTATTGCCAGTAGAATGTGTCTTGTGCTAATGCCTATGCTGTTAGTTGAAATTCTCCTCTTTCTATGCCCACCCTTTCTGTCCAGCTGCTTCACTCATAGAAGTTAGTACTACAGTTTCTATGAATGAAGCCAGGGGGTGGTCCTTTTAATCGCCAATCCCGCCTCCACTCTTAGATCCTATTTCATTCATAGAAGCGGTAGTATGGCTCTATAAGGAGCTGGAAGGTAGGGGCGGGCATAGTTGGGCTCTCATGATGAGAGCCTGAGACAGCCGCTTAGTTGTATTCACCCCCACAACATCGGAAGATTACGGCGGCGGGGATGAGGAAGCATGAATGAAAGAGGTTTTCAACTAAAGGAAGAGTCATTCAGGGATACATCCTACTGAATGAAAGAAATGTCCCTTGTACAGATTTTTGGCGGGACTTAGGCTTTAATGCATTAATTTTTAATTGATTTCTTTAAACTGCTTTGCACTCTAATGAGTAACTAACGATGACACTTTGAAAACTCTTTACGTTTTTAATTCCTGCAAATTATTGACATAACTTAACAGTTACGCTGGCCATATACTGTAAGCTAAAGGAAGAAAAAAATCTAATAGATTCCTCCATCCATGCTATACAATGCAGATGGACGAATCTGCAGTGCATCTGTTGTATCCTGACGTCCATTGTTGACAGCTATCAGAATATCCAACAGATCGAAGGTAGGAGGGATCAAACGTTTGAAATTCGCTCAATGTATGGCAGCTTTGATATGGGAAGGGAGGGGGAGAGTGAGAGGATTTAAAGTGATACTAAACCTAATAACTTTGTTTAACTTAATGCATATTACTTGTATCAGGGTAAAAAATGTTTCTATTTCTTCGCCCCCCCTTCCCTGTGTGAAGGGGAAGAGGGGGGAGAATAGATCCTGCACTGTGCATGGCTGCATCTATTCTCCTACAGCACTCAAGCAGCAGCACAGGCCATTGGAATATAAAAATGGCTGATCCCCTGCCCTACATGTACAAAGTTTGTTGTGAGACTGCTGCTATATACCCAATGGTCTTCCTAATAAGTATAAAAGTGTAGAGATGGTACAGTGCTCCCCTCTGACCTAACTCATACAATGCCACAATGTATACATTTTATATGTGAAACCTAAATCATAAACAGCGACACAATATGAGTAAAAATAGATAAAGTTAAAAAATATATAAAAAAACAAAGTGAGCGTCACTTTAAAACAAGTCAATAGTAATACATAGCATTATACCACCACTACAATACAAGTGTCTGTGAACATTAAGTGCTTGTGCGTTTAGACGAGTGTAAGATGCACTGGTGTAACATAACAAATAAAGTCCAGATATTAAGAAAAAATCCGTTGATACTGTGTAGACACATAAAACACCTTCAGTGTCCCTCCACCTTCAGATATATGTGCTCACCTACATTTATGACCATGGCTGGTCACCATGCTCCTTCCCCTTTAAGGGGTATATAGATCCTCTGGTGGGTGATTATATCCTTATTGGGTTCAGTATATCCTAGGCAATCCCAAGCAGTAGTGCTCATAGAGGAATAAAAAAAAACTAACATAGTGCTGAATCGTTTTAGAAAACGCTAATAAAAAATATCTAAAATATAAAACTCACATTTTTTTGTGCACTGACTCTGGTGCACTCAGATCGCATACATAGCACATATAGGGTGTGCAGCCCCCCCTAAGGAGTGCTTGGATGTTTGTAACAGCAGCCAACACACAGGGTAAAAGCTTCCTGGATGAGCGTGCCAACATCATCAGGCCCCGCCCTTGCTTTTTTTCTTTATCTATTTTTACTCGTATTGTGTCGCTGTTTATGATTTCGATTTCACATATAATATTTATACAGTGTGGCATTGTATGAGTTAGGTCAGAGGGGAGCGCTGTGCCATCTCCAGCACTTATAAGCCATTGGTTCCTGCTGCTGTCAATAAAATGCAGTAAGGAGGAAGTGGCGAATGGGGCTCCATAGACACACAGCTTGGGAGCGCAAGGACACTGTGTGCCTCCATACAAAATAGCTTGCTATGGGGACAGAGTAAGAAGAGGAGGAGCCAGGAACGTCACCGGGGGACCTGAGAAGCGGAGGATGGGGGGCACTCTGTGAAATATCTCTACAAAGAGAAGGTGACTATAACATGTTTGTTTTTTAACCACTTAAGGACCGAGCCTCTTTCTGAGATTCGGTGTTTACAAGTTAAAATCAGTTTTTTTTGCTAGAAAATTACTTAAAACCCTCAAACATTATATGTTTTTTTAACACCCTAGAGAATAAAATGATGGCCGTTGCAATACTGTATGTCACACTGTATTTGCACAGCGGTCTTACAAGAGCCTTTAAAAAAAAAAAAAAAAAAACTTTTTTTTAGTTTAAAAATAAGACAACAGTAAGGTTAGCCCAATTTTTTTCCATATTGTAAAAGATAATGTTACACTGAGTAAATTGATACCCAACATGTCATGCTTCAAAATTTTGCCCGCTCGTGGAAAGGCGACAAACCTTGGCACTTAAAAATCTCCATCGGCGACGTTTAAACATTTTTACAGGTTACCAGTTTTGAGTTACAGAGGAGATCTAGTGCTAACGATCGCGGCGATACCTCCCAAGTTTTCATATGCGGGCGTGACTTGCGTATGCGTTCGCTTCTGCATGCGAGCTTGGCGGGACCGGGCGCTTTAATTTTTTTTTTTTTTGTTTTTTTCTTATTTATTTTACTTTTTCGTTTTTATTTTCTTAAAAAAAAAAAACTTGATCACTTTTATTCCTATTACAAGGAATGTAAACATTCCTTGTAATAGAAAGAAAGCATGCCAGGACCTCTTAAATATGAGATCGGGGGTCATAAATAACTCAGATCTCATATTTACACTTCAATGCAAAAAAAAAGAAAAAATGACACTTGAAAAAAAAAATGTCTCCTTTAAGAGCTTTGGGCGGAAGTGGCGTTTGACATCGCTTCCATCCTGCAATGCTATGTAGCGGCATCTTCCGCTCACGCAGCATCCAGGCAGTGAGGAGATAGGATTGGATCGTCTCCGCTGCTACCGCCGGATCCGGTAAGCAGCGGAGATGACCGGAGCGCGGCGGGGGGGGCGCTCTCTCCTGCCCCCGATAAAAGTGATGTTGCGCCGCAGAGACCACTTTTATCTGAAAGCGGGCCGTCCGCTGTTTTTAAAAATACCAGGGTTATGTCAGCTATCTGCTACCATAGCAACGGTATTCAGCGGAAAGGTACCGCCGTTTAATGGTTATTTATTTATTTTTTCCACTTTAGTAACACTTACAGTGGAGTTCAACTCAACAGTGGAACTTCTGCTTATCCGTCCCCCCCCCCCCCCCCCCCAGTGCCACATTTGGCACCTTTCAGAGGGAAGGGGGGAATGGGCACCTGTTTTTGACAGGTACTGTTCCCCACTTCCTGTAGACGGGACCGCGGCCCATCTCTCGGAAGTTCGGCCCCCTCCTTCTTCCTCCGCCCCCGGACCAATTAGAAAGCGCAACACACTTTGTGCATGCGCAGTAGGGAACCAGCTGTGAAACCGAAAGGCTAAACTGCTGGGTTCCCTTACCAGGAATGATCAGCTGGGGTGCCGACATTGCCGACCCAGTACAGATACAGTATTAAAAGTCAGCAGCTGCAGTATTTGTAGCTGCTGACTTTTAATTTTTTGTGGGGAGTTGGACCTTCTCTTTAAAGAAATGTTTACCACAGCACTCACAACAAGGGTTATGCTAAGGAATATTATTTCAACAACTTTGTCAAACTTTTATAATTGTTTTATTAGACAGAAACAATATGTGTCCACTGCAGTACCCTTTTTGTGTGGGATTTTACCACAATTGAAGAAAGGTTCTCAAACTGAAGTGTAATTGTGAAACATGTAGCAAGAGGACAGAGGGCTTCTCAGTACAGAATGTAGAAGATCTGTTTCGATAAAAGTGAGTCCTGCTATTGGCAGATGTCACCAAATAGAGTATAATCTAATGTCAGAGGCAGGTCTACTATGTCTTCCAAGCTAAACACAAAAGATATCTTAATCACAGATCAAAGCAATTCCCCTGAGAGCTCCAGAGCCAATGAAACAAAGTATGGTAGATGTGATACTCTCTTCTACTTCATTCCTTTCCTATCTGATGAATCTGGAACTCATACAACTTTACAACACTTTATCCTCTGCACACATTGATCACAGTGGTTTACTGAAATATGCAGATTGTAATAAAAAGGCGGCCCTTCCAAGTCACTAATGCTCCAAAAATAGAGTAGACAACAAAAGAGATTTCTTGATTGATTTCTGTCCCTCAGAACAGATGATAAAAAAATATTTATTGACTTTGAAGCCATAAGCTGAAATACCTTTTGAAAGAAAATCAGATTGTAAAGATGCAGTAATTCTATTAAATGTTTTATTTGATTGTGATAAAGAGCCAAAGTTGTAATAAGAAAGTATAACAAATGGGAAATCTAAGAGGAATATCCCTAACTCATTACCTCATTGTAAATGCTGCTGTCTATGCGGCAATATGTAAAATCTTTGGATTTGGGTACACTTTAAAGCAGGGGTAGATAATCTTAAAGAGGTAGAATCTACCTGAATGACATGGGAGAAGTCAAAGATCACCGGGCACCGCCTTGCCTCCTCACACCTGATTTAAACCTCTAATTGCAGTACTACCATGTTGTAATCGAGTGCATTGCACAGCAATCATGGGTTTAAATCAGGTGGTGATAGCGCCCCCTTACCACCTATCAAACACACCCTGCTGCAACTTATTTGGCAGCAGCCCCCGTAGGGCTTGTTCACATGTAAAGTTGGGGGGTGGAAAATACCTGCAGTTGAGTCGCGTTTTTCAAGTAAATGGGGCCACTCTGCAAGCGCCCTGTAACTACATGCTTCTTTTGGGTCCAAGGGGTTTAAGCAGGTGGTGAGAAAGCAACGCAATGCTGCTTTTATGCCCAGTGAATTGCTTCACACTGACCTGAAGATCTCTTTCCTGCTGCTGGCAACACTCTGGAGACTGCCAGCTGGGATAAAAGGCGGGGGTGTAGTTGGTATCACTCCGCATGGGACATGAGCCAGCACTACAGAGAAGGAATTGGCTTATGTGGCTCTTACTCCTATCTACAGCTCCAACTTTGTAAGTAGTCCCTCTGCATTGAACTTTGATGCTCTGGTATGGTGGGTCAGCCAACCCAAACCGTAATCTACTAGTCAACTGGTGGTGATCTACTGGTAGATCACGATCTACAGGTTGCTGACCCCCACTTTGTTAGTTATGTGTTTCCATTCATTCCTACATTTTTTACCGTTCTACCTATAGTTCTTACATTTTAGATGTTTTTAGATGTCATGGCTGACAGCAAAGTGTTTTGAACAATATCAGAGTGAGCTTGCCCTAAGTCTGTCCTCATTGATATACACTGCAAGAAGTCTAGCCAGGGACAGACAGGGTTAATTATAGCAAACAAAGCTGCCAAAACAAACTATGTAAGATTTTTCTGTGCTGGAGGGTCCAGAACGGAGCATCTAAAAAGGAAAGCTGCAGATTTTTTTACTGTATGCTATGTGAATGGGGACCTGTAACAAATATAAAGCAGGTGTTATCCAAATTTGGCTGAAAAAATGGAAATATACTGTATCTTAAGACAAGTGGAATTATTCAAAGCAGTTTACAGTAACACATAGTAACCAATTGGATATAATTTTTTACTGATAATATTAACTGGTTGCAATGGGGTACTGTGCTTTGAGCATTATCACTGTTTACACTCCCTAACTGTATTAGGGCCTCATTCACACTTAGTGTAGTGGGAACGCGTGTTTTGTGGTTTTACCACATTTTCGCAGGATACACATAGGGCAGCCTATTCACTTGAATGGGCTGTCCTATGTTCAACAAACATGCTCATGCTCATGCTCATGCTCATGCATCTTTTCAGACATAGAGCTTTGTATGTTTTTTTTTTTTTTACTGTGCGTTTGTTATGCGTTTTGCTGCATGCAAAAACTTGCGTCTGCTGGCCTCGTTTTGGGATGCCATTAAGAATAAATGGTACCGGAAGCACGACTCACATTTTTCATGCTTTTTTTGGGCCTTTCTGAAGTATGCAGATGTCTAAACCCAATTAATGAAAACATCATTACGTAAAAAGTTACAGCGCTTCTAAATTGTAACAAAGCAGCCAGCACATAGATCGACAAGTCATCTTACCCAATAAATGAACCCAAACAAGTGCAGCACTAATTCATTATGTTGAAGTAATGTCATAAAGGCGTCACTTGATCCACATATTAGGTGCCCATATGTAGATCTAAAACACCTATTTCTGCATATATAACATACAGTGAAAAATACCCACATATAAAACTTGTAAATAAATAAAGTGTCAAGTGCTCAAATAAATTCATGAAATATCAAAAAATATCCAAATGAATAAATATATTGAAGAATAACTATATACAGTGTCCGATATATATAAAATTATTATAGTAATTAACATCAAAGTGTCCAGTGCATGTAACATCAATTCATATAGTCTCAGTGTTTGTAAAAAGCGCCACGTGCTGGAATCCTCAATAAATATAGTCCCAGTGCAACGGTGAAATATCCAGTGCAGCTATCAAATCCATAGACCAGTGACGATCCGCATTCCACTGTGACAACTATACCACCACCTCTGTGAATAATAATGCGCTTACCAGAAGGATAAGTATAAAGGGCCAATAATCCCAATAGTACGACACAGATATCTTAAGTAGGTAGGGTTATGATGGCCAAACCTCTCCACGAGGAAACTACATCCACTGCCACACCTTATGTCATCTGTCCATATGTATATTATTAATTTCATTGTAAGGCTACATTTCTAGATTGTAAGCTCTAACGAGCAGGGCCCTCTGATCCCTCCTGTATTGATTTGTATTGTAACTGTACTGTCTGCCCCCATGTTGTAAAGCTCTTCGCAAACTGTTGGCGCTATATATATCCTGTATAATAATAATAATTTCAGATTTATTCTTGTGAAGCAATGGCTGCAAGTATTACATGTAGTTGGTGAATGGCAAGAAACTCTAAAGCTGCTTTTATATACATCCTGCCTCAGCTTTCATGTCCTTATTCTGTATGTATTATTTTCCCATATAAATAAATAACACTGTTAAAAGCCTATAGAGCCTAAGATTACTATTCATTCAGAATGCACAAAACAACATACGGTAATTTGAGTTTTTTTCAAACCAGTGACTGAGCAGCACTGTGTTGCAGTGTGCACACACTAGATACTCTGATGAAGGGGGCGATATTGGGCCCCCCGAATCCTGTTGAATACTACACCATCAATAAACTTATTTCTGAATATAGGCTTATGGTGTGGCGCCTCAATCTCATGACCAGAGTTTTACCAGAACAACACCCTGTCTATCAACTCAGGGGTTTAGTATATGATGCTCCATAAACCATCACTTCAAGCAGCAAGTAAAAACCAATAGCAAGATACTAATGCTTGTCCAGAAAAGACTGCAGATGTGTTAAAGTCAAGAGGTTTAATTACTGCCTTTCATTTATAGTGGAAACCGGAGTCATGGAATCTGAGCAAGGCACATATATCTGTAATATTTACTTATCTCTCTCCAAAGCTCTAAGTGTCGTTTCTCTCGGGTGCTTCGTTCCTCTGTCATCAACATGAGTCACTTCTGAGAAGTTTTCCCGACACATGAGATAAATTTATGTCGGGAGGGAGGGGTGAGAAGAGCTCAGAATGGTGCTCGTCTATTCACAACATAGTTCTTCTGCTGTGTAAAGGCGGGTGTTTTCCTTCTTACAATCAGCCCTCACACAGTGTAACCGCAGTCTCTCCACCCCCTCCTCTGTGCTGCTGACAGATGAAGAAAGATTTTTAACATGATTTGCAATTTTGAAAGGGTGTAGAGAGGAGAAGACTGCAGATAAAGACCAATGTAGGAAGATTTGTTCCATCTCTGCTTATTATCTGAGGCTGTTCACTTCACAGGGTATATGTGATGGTTTACAACCACTTTAAAGCTTTACTAAACCCAGGACCCTGTATTCACTATATCTGGTCTACCACAGTACACAGAATTGTAATTGCAGAAATGAAATTATTTTAGTAAATATAAACTGCTAAATACCTTTTCTCATCAGCAGTATGTAGCAGTCTTGTGACTTCTATCAGTGCCTGGTTAAAGCTTGTAGGAGGAGTTTTCATACTGCACTGGCTGTCCTATCAGGATCCAGGTGCCCTGACCCTCTGTCTGGACAGTGCTGATTGGCCCTGTGCTGATCACATGCACTCTCCCAAAAAAGAAAAACTCCCTGAGCAAAACCAAACTGAGCATGTGCAGCCTGACACCACTAACTCTGTCTTATCTAGACATGGAGGCAATGCAAGAAAGGGAGGATCTGTGGATACAGGGTCAAACTGCCTTTTTACACAATTCAGAGGATTAACCCCTTAGGTTCCACAGTAAGTATAACAAGCATGCTTTACTGCATATACTGACTGATTTTACTGGTGTGGGTTCAGTAACACTTTAAGTTAAAAAGCTAAATACAGAGACCACATCACAGGAACACCAGGGAGTTTATTTACCAAAATGTGTTCTGTTTACTACTTTTTTCTTTCTCGAATCCCATTTAAATTTGTAAGGTATGTATGAATCTGACTGATGGCTCTAAGAAAGCTTTGGGTAATTTTTAGCAATAGCTCTTCAGCACCACATGTAAGGGTTCTTAGATCATCAAAATACCAATAAATAGCAATGAAGTGCAACAAAAAAAAAAAAAACATAACAACTGAGCATGTAGACTGGGCTTCGACTATTTCAAGGTTCAAAGGAATAGAAAAAAGCTGGTCTGATTCCCCCATCCAGATGTCACAGTCCTCTGTGATGTGTCACAGAAGGCTGTGGAGGGGGGGATTTGATCGCCTAGGTTTGTTGTCTTTCAGACTTTAGGAGGGCAGGACCGTGGCCAGTGTGAGTGGGAATTTTACTGGCATCAGTGGGAGTAAACATTGCCAAATTTGGGGGAGAAATAGTGCCCCATCGTTTGTATCATAGGGAGGAATAGTGCCCCATTATTGGTGTCAGTGGGAGAAATGGCGCTCAATTTTTGGTGTCAGATGGCAGAATAGCATCTCATATCTGTGGGAGAAATAGTGCCCCAAGGGCCAGATAAAGGCATGCAAAGGGCTGCAATTTGGAGACCACTGGCCTAGGCGACCGGTATGGAAGTAGGACTTCGGTTTGACAGGAAGTAGGACTTCTCAAAACTAAGTACCCACTCCCCCCAACCCAAATATAGCAGGGGTTGGTGAGGAGAAAAAGCGGAGAACCTGGAGTGCCCAGTTAAAGTAGTTGAGACCTATAGCTTTATAACAGAATACCTAGCAATACAGCATAACTGCTTTAGTAGCAGTCTACGTTCCTCCACTGTATATACATTCATTCTCTCCCTAATCATTTGCCAAAAATCTATTGCAGTCATATGCAGATCAGAGAAGTACAGTATTCACAGGCAGCTACATGGTTTCCTATGGATGCATGAACACTCATGTCTGAAGGGTAATATTTCATTCAGAAAGCCGTATATTATCTAATATTTCAGCATTATGGAAGTAAACACATTTTCTGCTACTTTGAATGTTATTTTCAAAACCCTAAAACCAAATAAACTACAGAGTGATACTTGCCAAACTACATTGGCTCCGTGAAGTGATCTTATCCAGACTGCAACACAGAGAAGTAGACTCATTCCAAAACTTGATGTTCAGTGCAAGTATATTCAGTCATTTATTTAGCAGTATACAAAAACAGAAAGAGTTTTTACAGAATAACACCCAACAACAGTACACAATTTAGCTACTTTAGCACACAAACAATATCATCTTAATGGTTAGCCCTTTTCAGGCTATTTAAAGCAGAACAGTTGCCAAAAAGAGATAAAAATGAACAGTCCATTTAACCTCTTGCTTACTGGGCACTTAAACCCCCCTCCTGCCCAGACAAATTTTCAGCTTTCAGCGCTGTCGCATTTTGAATGATAATTGCGCGGTCGTGCAACGTTGTACCCAAACAATATTTTTATCATTTTTATCCCACAAATAGACCTTTCTTTGATGGTATTTGATCACCTCTGCGGTGTTTATTTTTTGTGCTATAAACAAACAAAGAGCGAAAATTTTGAAAAAAGAACAATATTTTTTACTTTTTGCTATAATACAAATCCTAAAAAAAAAAATATTAAAAAAATAATTATTCATCGGGTTTGGCCGATATATATTCTTCTACATATTTTTGTTAAAAAAAATGCAATAGGCGTATATTGATTGGTTTGCGCAAAAGTTATCGCATCTACAAACCATGGGAATTGATTTATGGTGTTTTTATTATTTTTTACTAGTAATGGCGGCGATCTGCGATTTTTATCGGGACTTTGATATTGGGGCGGACATGTCGGACATTTCTGACACTTTTTTGGGACCAATGACATTTATACAGCGATCAGAAATGTAAATATCCACTGATTACTGTATAAATGTCATTGGCAGTGAAGGGGTTAACACTAAGGGGGCAGTGAAGGGGTTAACTGTGTTTCCTCATTGTGTTCTAACTGTATGGGGGCTGGGCTGGCCGGGACATAACAGATCTCAGGGATCAGTAGATCTGTTATGTCCCCCTTCACAGAACAGAGATCCGCCCGTTCTGCAGCTCTGACATGCGATCATGGGTTACGAGCGGACATCGAGTCCGTCCGTCCCTGTGAGTGTGCGCCGGGAGTATGCAAAGGGGCGGACGTCCATGGACATCGTCCCGGCAACTCAGATCCATGCTGGAGCCGTACTTTGGCTATAGCGCGGATCTGGAGAGGTTAAGGCCTCATACACACGGACGTTTTTTGACGCCGGCGTTTTCTGGCGTTTTTTGCAGCTCTCCATGTTAGTCAATGGCCCCATAAAAACGTCGGCGTTTCTGAGCTGTACGTGGCGTCGGCGTTAGTGAGCAGAAAGTAGAACCCATGGCCATCGCGTTCTGAGGCTGTAACATTTTGACGTTTTTTGACGCCGACGCCACAATATGCCAAGAAACGCCAACATATGCCACCATATGCCACCTATTATTATACCGGCGTTTTCCGGCGTTTTTTGACGCCGACGTTTTTAGGTTGAAAAATAGCAGAGGAATGATTTTTTTTTAAAAACGTCTATTGACGCCGACGCTCACTAGCGCTCAAAAACGCCAATGCATAATGCCGAAAAACGTCGACTTTTTTTCCTTGACGTCGGGCCCGACGTTTTGTTTATTATTTTATATACGCCCGTGTGTATGAGGCCTAAAGGTAAAATAACAAAAACAGCTTTAGCAGAAATATTTAGCTTCCTTCCAGAGATTACTCTAACAGTACTTTCTCTGCTGTTAGATGTCATCAATCTGATGGCCAGCATCATTCAACCCACTTCCTCCGGGCCCAGGTCGCCCTTGACCCACTCCAGCCTGTAACTGAACAATCAAGGAGAAGCAGCACAATAATGAGCTCATCTCTCTGTCACTCTTCTCTCTCCTCCTATCAGCATACTACTTGTAAGCCGTTCAAATGATTAGCTCCTTATGCTACTGCTTCTTTCTCTCATACTCCAACCCTCCTGTACAGAGGACAGCAAGAGGTTGCGGTAAAATTCAGGTATTTACACTTCTTGTATTAATAATATATATATATATATATATATATATATATATATATATATTACTAATTACAGAACTACATTAAAGTGTCACTAAACACACATCATTAAAAACTATCAATAAATGCTTTATTATGTGCTGTTCATACTCACTCTATAGTCACTATGAGATTAATTTTCTGTATTCTGCAAAAAACCTGGCTGATCCTGCTGCTCTCTATCTCCACCTTCTGTTCATGACCCCAATTCAGCTAGGGATTTTGCAGCTGTGGTGACAACTCTGCACATGCTCAGTTTTCAGTGAGTTTCTATGTTGAGCATTTTCTCCCTATCACATATGAGCAGCCCATGTGACTATAGAGTCACCAATGTGGGCGTATACACAGTGCTAAATGACAGCCCATTTCCTCCCACCTGCACCTCCCACCTGCACGCCCACTAACGAGCTAGACACAATGGAGGCGGCATACTACATGTAGATTAATGGAGGCTTCACCTCCCTCTTATTTTAAGACACAGGATAGAGGGGTGGACTGACTGAAATCCACCAACACCATGCTATTGGCAAAAAATAATAAAGATTTGATTTCAAATATATACTTGTATGACAATTTAAAACAGTTTATTGATATTATTTATTTATTTTTACTCTGCAAGGTTGTTTTATTTTTTTACTTTGAACATGTGACCAGTAGCAAAGGACTAGAAGCTCCTCCTGCTTATGTTTCCCTGCAGACAGGCTGGGAAAGAGCTGGGTCATCTGAAAGCTGTATATCAATTAGGAAAAAGGTACTTAGTTTTTTTTTTTTTTTTATTAAAATAATTACAGTGCCACCATCCATATACATAAATAGAAGTGACAATGCAAATAAACAGTGTGTGTTTAGTATTACTTTATTTGAATTGTCTTGAGATTATGATAAATTCTATTGCCGCTCATTAAATGTGCCCCTAGGAATGTTTGACAACAACTTGGAGGTAATTCCACACAAAAGGACAGAATGGTAATTCATGAAAAATTGTTGGCCTACAAAAATTGTATATCATGCTGAAAGTTAAGTTACCACATTATTTATATGCAATAATGGTGGTTAAATAGTAAGAAACAAAAGTTACCTTCGGGTACATTTTGAATTCCTAAAATAGTTTTTCATGCACCCAGACCAGCCCAGACATGGGCACCCTATCCACATACAATGACCCATTCACCCTGCACCCACCTAGACAATCCAGTCAATGGCACACTATTCACATACAATGACCCATTACCTCACCTAGATGGACCAGCCTTGGGCACACTATCTGCATACCATAACAAATGCATACACATACAATATGGGTCAACCAAGTTAGACTTTGGTTTGCTAAGCACTGCAAACAAGTCCAGGACAAGGTCCCCAATATTGTTTATGAGGACTATAGAAATTGCAGGGGGCTCTATGTTTCTACACCATCAATTTTTGTATTACAGGAGAAAGCCCACTTAAAGTGTTTGTTACCCTAAAAAAAGATCTTATTCCTTTAAAGCATGTTACACAGCACAGTGCTTGTGCAGTGTAATTGGGCCACCTGTATCACCAAAAAAACCTGGCTGATCTTGCCTGGTTCTGCCCTCCCCCCTGTAAACTGACCACGGTTTATCATGGCTGCTGAGCCCTGACACCGTGGTCAGTTTACGTCATTCGCAGCCCTGCTCTGTCCTTCTCAGTCCTTCTCTCCGCCCTCCCTCCCTGCCTGTCTGCTCGTGACAGTACCCACCCCTTCCCCTCCTGCTGCTTTAAAAACTATAATATATTCATGCCATCCCCTCTGTTATATAACGATACATGTCCCAGTGTCTGATCTATATAAAAAATGCAGATTACACCTTATATCAGACCATCTCCCGGAACTCGTGTGACTCCTAGGCTCTCTCCTCCTCGGCCCCGCCCGCTATAGCTGTCAGCCGGGGAGAGGAGAGAGTCGAGGAGTCAGGTGAGCGCCGGGAGACGCTCTGATATAAGGTATAATCTGCATTTTTATTTTATATAGATCAGACACTGGGACACATAGGCCCTGATTTACTATACCTCCCAAATCTACTCCAGCAGTGCCTTAAAATAACCCCCAATTAAAGGCAATTACAACTTCAGCTCTCACAAAAGGAAGTAAATTAACTCACATGCGGCATCTATTTGCCTGTGAAGATGCCTCTCAGATCACATGTTCTATGTGCCTGATGTTGGCTGGAATCGAACCTGTGATTTCAGAATTCCTCCATTTAATGCTTGTATGCAAGTTCATTGCCATAAAAAAAACAAAAAACATTACCACCCCTCTCTCTAATTTTAACCACTTCAGCCCCGGAAGAATTTCCCACTTTAGGACCAGAGCACTTTTTGCGATTTGGCGCTGCGTCGCATTAACTGACAATTGCGCGGTCATGCGACGTTGTACCCAAACAAAATTTGCGTCCTTTTTTCCCACAAATAGAGCTTTCTTTTGGTGGTATTTGATCGCCTCTGCGTCATTTCTGATCGCGGCTATAAACAAAGAAAGAGCGACCATTTTGCAAAAAAACTCAAATTTCTTACTTTTTGCTAAAATTCAAATCCAAAAAAAATATAAAAAAACATTTTTTTCACTGTTTTTGGTCGATTTATATTCTTCCTCATATTTGCGATAAAAAAAATCGCAATCTGCGATTATTGATTGGTTTGCGCAAAAGTGGCCGCGTTTACGGATGGTGAGAATTCATTTCTGGGGTTTTTATTTTTTTACTAGTAATGGCGGCGATCTGCGATTTTTAGCGGTAATGCG
>BLSH010310639.1:274417-286868 GCA_018402905.1 Glandirana rugosa
GTAATGTCAGATAAATCGATTATTTACCATAGTGGTATATAGGATTATAGATATAATATTATTTCATTGTATACGTACGTACGTCATACGTTATTTATTACAAAAAGAGACGTATAAATGTAATAATTATTAAAATGCGTCTTTAGAGTATCAAACTGTTAGACAAATGTTAATTATATTCATCATCTTGTACAAACACATAACTTCGTCACGACATCATCAAAAAGACTAAGTTTCATGGAACTACTTACTCAAATGTCGACAAATTATTTATTGAATTTTACCAACAATTCGGTGATATTAGATAAGTAGGGTAGGGGAGACAATATATTGTCCTCAGGGCTTTAGTGAATACCTTTTCTGACTAGATTTAGTCGTTTTCTAGGGATTTTAGTTGTTTGTGACCATTTGTTCCCCCATGGTGCTATAGTAAATAAACCCCATATTGTTATATAACAGAGGGGATGGGATGAATAGATTATAGTGGCTTAACAACCATTTTAAGTTATTTATTAAACAGCTGTAAACTCATTCATCAAGGTACTTTGAATCAGAAAAACTACTACAGCACTGCTTCAATACACAAACATGTTCTACTACTTATATTAATTGTAAACAGATTGTCAAACTATGAGATTTCTGCGTAAAATTATTAATAATGTAAATATGCAGAGAAAAACATTATTTATTGCATACTGCATGCATGCATATGTTACTTTATTATAATATAGATATTAGGATATATGGTGATACCATTTATTAGCTAAATAGACTGTAATGCAAGCTTTTAAGGCACACTGGCCTCTTTTTTTTTATCAATGACAGTTGATAAAAGAGGAAATGCAAAACAGAAAGTGTTCAGTAAATACCCGGTAAAATAACATTTACGGGAAGAACTGATCAAATAAGAATTAAAGGTTAATCGTTCTGTATTCAGTTCATTAATGAAGTGACAAATAAATACAGAGTCTGTTAAGGGTACACACTTCAGTGTCTCTAGGTCTATTAGACACTCCAATAGCTTGAAGAATCTGGACTATTCAAATAGAAGGCATTTGTGTGAGAACAGAGAACTCAGGAAGCAATTAATTTGTCAAACAGCCTTTGGGAATCTCACACCTGCAGTGTTCTTATAAATCCATACTACTGAAAATTTTACGGTGTTTCCTGTCCGATAATAGCCAGACTAAAGAGTCATAGAACAGCCTAATTCAGTGTCAATGGGAACACCTATACATATGTAAACAAGTACCCTTTTTTCTATTTTTAATCTAAAATAAAATAAAAAAAAAACATTTTCTTCACCTGCAAATCTGAGCAACTACATGGAATCAGAGATTATATAAAAAATAAATTCAGGTCTGCCGGAGATAGACTAGAGCTTTGCTCAGCATACATAAACCATCAGTCCCTGCCCCTATGTAGCTTAATGTGCCTATAACAGGTGCACAGACACACAGAGACAGAGGAAACTCACATCAGTTCAAGAAGTCAGGGGCATTGTCAAGGAATCAACCATGGACAATCAGCTGTTTTGGGTCTTTCTGTCTGAACACAGATAATTGTTCATTATGGTCAATTCCATAAAAATATTAATCCAGAGGCTTAAAAACTTTAATTAGTGAAAGTAATCTTGATGATAAAAGATTCCCTTGAAAAAATGACTGCTCCATCAAATAACTTTAGTTTGATGCCTTCCAATAACTTGTACTTTGTACTGTTTACGACAGGCTTTATATTGTTCGCAACAGTTTAATTTCATTGCTCTGTAATACAACACAGCTCTATTGCTATCCCTGCTAAATATGATGGCAAATAAGATTTGTGCATATCTTTAAATAAAGTATTGTAGGTTGATCAAAAACTCCTTTATGTATAGTCTGGAAATGTACAGGATTGATGGTGGAATTCGTTTTTTTTTTTATACTTTTGACTTATACCTCGAAGGCTAAGCCTTTAAGATGGAATATCTATTTGGCTTCAGAAATGTATACCTCACACTCTGAATAGAATACATTTTAGATCATTTCTCAATGCTGTAGATTTACAATGTTTCTTATAAAAATGCTAACATAAAAGCTTGACTGTTAATACGAAAGTTTTGGAATAGTCCTCTGTTCATAGTTCATGGACATTAAATTAGATCTCCATCCAAACATTTTTTCCATCTGTCTTAGAGTGGGGGAAAAGTAGGAACATAAGTCAGGTTTCTTATGTGGTCTAGGTTACAGCTGGAAAGTTTTCCCCTAACCTCCCCAGCAAAGACATGACAAGAAGTAAGAGGAAATCTCCTCAAATTGAGGGAAAATCTCTGTAGATACAGTATTATTGGAATGCTAAACAAATAGCATTTTGAAAAAGTGTTTTGAAACCAGCGATTTGTATTGAAGTGCAACTCCTGGCAAATGACTGAAAACATGGTTGAAATGCATGCTTACTATTTTACTGAGACTTTGTAATGTCACTCAGACATTCTTGCAATACACATGCCTCTGCTAGTCAGATAGATCATTCTGCTACATCTGGGTTTAGCATTACTGCTACTTGCATCAGCCCATGCTCACTGGACAGAGAGGATTATGTTGATTCACTGTCCAACCAGAAGGCTGGGGGCAGAGAAGTGGCATTAGAAGCTGCATTGCTAAACCAGGAACATGAATTGCTTAAAGAATATGTCCACCCAACTTTTAATATTCCTGATATGTGCCTGCTGTACCATGTACTTGTACGAAAAAGTATCCCGTTCTCTTTGTATTACTTCCTTTGTGTGAAATCCCTCTGCTTTCCTATTAAAGACTGACCACTCTAGGAATGATAGCATGGTCTGGTCAGCTTTTGGCTGTGCTGGGAGCTAATCCAATGATCAGGCTTGTGCTCACAGGCCCTCTCTGCACAGCTATTCACTGAGAAGGGCAGTGTTTTGCTGTTTCTCCTTCATATGCTCCTTTTGCAGCTGAGAACAGAGAGAATGTGATCACTTATTCAAAAGGAAGGTAAAAGGGGTATTTATAATGTTTTTATATGTATATATATAAATGTTTTGCTTTTCATTTCTATTTTAAACCAAATGGGCTGTTTAACAAGGTAAAGGTTTGCATATATTTTAATAAGGAAATATACTGTATGCGTCACTTGTTTGGATGTGCAATGTGGACAGTGTCAGTAAAAAAAATATTGGTTGTACACAATTACAAATCCTATTGCAGGTAAACCTATAAACACATATGTATTTCAACTTTATATTTATCTGTTTGCTTGGAGTTTTACTTTGTGAAACTATGTTTGATAGGATGGACAATAAATGAGTAATGTTAAAAGCAGAAAAAAATAATGAAGATAAAGCTTCTCTTGACCTCCTGCTTTGCCGATCATGTGAATAAAAGCATGGCCCTTTAGTCACATTATCTCTGCTAAATGGATGGATCATTCTGACCAACTGAAGAGGTAGCCAAGTGCAGGAAAGGTATGTAAGCCCTTCTCTTACCCTTGCATCCTAATCTTAGGCATAAGATTATTTACATTGCTTTATGCTGCATTTTAGCACAAGTTAGCTTTAAAAGCCGGTAGATTCTGACTATTATCTTCAAAGCACATTATGCCAGTAGCATATGGGAAAAGACTTTCTAGTAATGTAAGTGAGGTAAGTAACCATAGAAAGTAGTCAAAGATGGGCAATTAATAGTGTAATAAACTATTAAAAATTGCTGACATATGTGTATCTCTTCATAAAATGCTGACTTATCCATTTACTAGCTTTAAGCAATTTTGTTCATTCCATAAGAGCCTCAGATTGTATTAGCTGGCTGCCTCTTATTATTAGATATTCACGTACCTTTTGCATTTTCATTTCAAATTACTGTAAATACCGCATGGAAATTTCTAAACAGCCGCACAGGGTTTGTAATCAGTCAGATGAAGGAGAGGGTCTCCCCGAGACCAAAGCCAGGTTGTCATTGATTAGAACAAACGGAGCTACATATCAAGGCTAAATGCTTTAAACTGAGCCTCAAAGTTATAATACTGAAGGACCTTTTCACAAGTCACTTTACTGCTATTAGATGATTCCACATTTACATCGTTTTCCCCATCCAGGTCTCAGCTTCTTTATCTGTATTCTTTCAAATCCTGAAATTGCTTGGATAAGAGTGAGGTATTTTTTTTCTTTTGCATTTCTAAGAGCAGTCTGAACTTTCAGTGGAATTGAAGAGGCTTTGTGTCAAGTACAGCTAAATCCAGCCTTTCCGTATCAAACCACTGCGAGAAAATTACTGTGAGGATGATAAGGCTGTGAGATATAATAAAAAGTGACTCTACTCAATTTACACTGCAATATTGGTATGACTGAATATTTCTCATTCAGGTGACTGATAAAATCGCTAAACTGTATTGCAGATAAATAGAGGAGGCTTCTGTCAAGAATAAACACCATTAATCATGAAGTCTCAGCCACAGAGTGGATGTGCTTAGTATCACTATACAGCTTCAGGAAAACTGCATGTAACCTGCATTTTCCTTCCCCCATCTCTTTGCTTAACCTCAACACCTCAGATTATTTTTTAGGCCTTCAAGAAGATCTGAATGGCTGGGCTGCAGACAGATAACCTCCTAATGGCTTATCTGAACCAACTAGAGAGAGGCCCAAAGCATCAGCAATAGTATGTATGTCATTGTATAAGGCAACAAAATCAAGTAGGTGGTCAGAAAAAAAATGAATCAACATGAATGATAGATGACTCTATTTGTCCAAGTTCTTCTATTTAGCCACTCAAACGTAACTAAAGAATGGACCATATTACATAAAAGATTTAATTGGTATGCTGTCATTTAACATAAAAATGGTGCATTAAAAGAGTCCCTTTACTTTCCAAGGCAAAGTTACATGGTCACTTAGCATGCCATCATATAATCATATGTTTTACTTCCCCACCATTCTGTTTAGCCATGTGGAGTGAAGAGGACTACTGACACTTCTGAGTATGGGATATCAGGTAATTTACTTACCTTCTGGGGAGCAGGAATTGACTCCATTAGATTCATGTAATCTCCCATAAATTGTCTTATACAGAGCTTTCCTTCTTCTTTCTGGACAGCTTAAATAATTGGGTGGCTCTAATTTGCACATTTGCATCCATCTTTGGCATCTTTGTTTTACAATACCTAGATCCCTATGATTTGTGATACTATTGTTTCTAAAATATTCCTTAATCTGAATCTGCAAACAGACCAATGCGCTCACTCTTTTAGTTCACTGGAGCCATGTCCACGCATGCTAGCACATAAAAATAATGTGCAACGTGGAGACCTGAAAAAAGCTGCGATTAATCTGACCCTAAAGCATTATATAAAACCCAGACTGAAATTAAGTGGATATTCTATCTTGTTTTATTTGTCTGGATAGCATTATTAGTTCACCAACTAATAGTATTTTTTGCCTCAAGTTACTCTATAACTTTTTGAAAAAACTTGGAGTGCCGCTGAAAGCACTACAACGCCTCCCCCCCTGCAGTCCAAAGCACAAAGAAGCTCATTCAGGCTAGCAGAAGCAAATCAGCAGGCAGAAGGAGGAAACAGCACACACCAGAGTCTAGCCACTATACGGGAAGTTACAGTTTCAGCCTAAGCTCCTTCTGACTACATTCCTCTAACATGTTTCGCCCCACCCATAAATAAGCCCCATAGGTGGGACGAAACATGTCAGAGAAGTGTAGTCAGGAGGAGCGTAAGCTGAAGCCGAATCTTCACCTTTCTGTATAGTGGCTGGGCTCCAGTATGCAACATTTCCACCTTCTGGCTTCTGACAAAGCTTTTAAAATGTCAGCTGCTGAAAGACAAAAACAGACTAGAAGACAAAGGTTAAAATATTCACATTTGGAAGACCCTGGCCTGGACTGGCATCATGGCAAGTATGGCAGTTTTCAAACCTAAGCTTTACCCTACTCTGTATAAAGAAAAATAAAACTCCCACAGCGTGTACACATTTATAGAACTGTACTAAATCAGCAGTTATACCACAAGAGTGAGATCATTTTTTTATGGTGCTTCATATAGTTTAGACACTCATGGTTTCTGAAGTCTGGAGCTGCAAGTTACTCCCAGGCCATGGCTGGTAGGATCTTTTTTAACTTGTTCTTTTATATAAATATAAATATATATATATATATATATCAGAACCATATGTTTTTGCTGGTACATACAGTACATGACTCCTAATCATTTTCACCTAAAGTGGATGTAAACATACTATATACCAAGTGAAGTGAACAGCCACAGATGATACACAGGGATGAAGAAAATCTCCCTATATAAGTTTTACATGTATATATGGTCTCTTCACATTTATATACTGTTTAGAAAGTGCACATTCTGTTAGCATTTTCACTTCCTCATTCCCCTCTAGGAGGGGTTATTGTTGGACACTGTGAGACAGCTGATTGGAGGAAAGGCACACACCCTCTCCCCACACATGCAGACGTTGCCTGTGAATCTTGAAGCAATCTGCTAATCTATTTATAGCAACCTCCTCTGACACACAGGTCTATCTCCGGGCCTCTGAGAGCTAAGTTATAAGGCTGATAACAAAGGAACGTTGCAGGACAGAGCTACGAGACACAGGACTTTGGAGAGAGAAAACTCCAGATAGATGTGCCCAGCTCAAATTTCATGAATTGGGTTTACATCCACTTTAAGCCCTGCAAATTACCCAACAAAACATAATTCATAAAATGTGTCATATCTACAGATCCCCAGTTAGTTTTATTTATGTGGGGAGAGCAAACATTGGTGCAAAGTACAATAACCCACAAGCAAGCCTTAAAGTGATTGTAAAGGTTTAGTTTTTTTTTTTTTATAACAAACATATTATACTTACCTCCTCTGTGTAGTTGGTTTTGCACAGAGCAGCCCGGATCGTCCTCTTCTCAGGTCCCTCTTTGCAGCTCCTGGCCCCTCCTCCCATTGAGTGCCCTCTCAGCCAGCAGCTTACTACAGGGGTCACCCAAGCCGAGTCAGTTCTCCGCATATCCATTCAAACATGGAGCACCGACCTGGCCCTGTCCCCTCTCTCCCCTGACTGGCTGACTGACTTTGATTGACTGTCGCCGCTGGTGCCGCTGCTGTGTCTCAGCCAATCAGGAGGAGTGTCCTGGACGGCTAGGATACTTGTGGACATTACTGGAGAGAGAAGGGACTCAGGTAAGTTTGAAGGGGGTGCTGAGGGCTGCTACACATAGAACGTTTTTTATCTTAATGCATAGAATGCATTGAGATAAAAATACATCCTTCTACATTTACAACTCCTTTAAGATTTCACTTTACTGAAAACAATTCACTGCAGCACAGGTTAGGGCAATTTAGAGCCTTATTGAATATATCTGAATGTGTGAAAAAATGTAGTGTTATTTGTTTGAGTATTGTAAATTCTTGATTAACTACATGTGCAGTTTACTGTGGGGTAGATTTCATGCTTTCCTGTACACAAAACATCTAATAAAAATAAGGACCAGCAAAGGATGAAACAAGATGAGCTGTTAACAATCCATGTGACAGTCAGCTCTATGCTTGTCTACAGCCTAATTAAGTCAAGTTACACAGTACTAGTAATACACAGTACATATAAAGCAGTTTACTGGTACAGAGCAGCTGTAAGATAGGACTAATAAAATGAAGTATGAATCAATCCCTCAACAGAAAAAAGGTTCTGGTGCCCCAAAGAATGTTATTCATGCATAATATGTGCTGGCAAAAAGAGCAAACTGGATGGAAAAGATCAGGGATCCCAAAAGCAAGAGAGAATATGACAAACATCTTGGCAATGAAAGCAAAAAAAGTTACCAAACAACTACCCTTTAATTTCCACACCAGATAATCTCAGGACATGGATTCAGATCATTTAAAGCTGAACTAAACTCTCTCAGTCAACAGTAACTATGTTTAATCCTTAGGCCTCATACACACAGATGTTTTTTGATGCCATGTTTATTGCAGCTCTCCATGTTAGTCAATGGCCCCATAAAAACGCCAACATTTTTGAGCTGTAGAGGGCGTTGACGTTAGTGAGCTGAAAGTAGAACCCATTATGCTGCTAGAATTAGTAATTAGATAGGACGTTTTATTATATTTACGTGTTTTAAACTTTTTTTTACAGTTCTTCAGTTGCTTGCTGGTTTCTGGCCTAGGGGTAGCTAAGCAGTTTCCTTCCTGCATGCCTGATCAAAGGGTAGATGGATTCCAGGAAGTAAATGCCACATGAATCATCAAAAACTTTTACAATAAATCCTGTAAAAAAACAAAATAAATGTAACACTATGGGAGCTATTTATAGCAGAGAATGGTTCCTGTTATTGGATCTCAGCTGTACACAGCTAAAGTTATATTAATGCTGTGGACTGCAGTTTATACTCCATGCATAAAATGTAGGCTGCTGTGTGCAAACTGCGATGTTTCACAGAGTGTTAAGTTCTACTTAATGAAAGCATCATGTGACCACACTCTCTAATTTTTTATTGAAATTTTCATTCACTTACTTCAGTGTCCAAGAGCAAGAGTAGAGCAATACTGCCTTGTGCAGTGCATTGCCATGCCTTAAGATGAATGTGCAGTGTTTTTTTTCTTTTTCTTTTTAAAGCAGCTAAGGCCATGATCGTGCAAAATTAAGTGGTGCCCTATATTCTTGAAAAGAAAGGAGAGTTCTTTTTGCCCGTAACAACCATCAAAGTGTAACTCCACTTTTGTTGAGAAAAAAACATTCCCCTCTGGATGATCTCTGTACATTACAAGGATTCTAACAAACTTTGTTGCAGATTCCTACCTTTTGTTATTCTGAAGAAATCACTGCTTGTTCCTCTGAGCCTCTGTACTAAGTGGGTCTAATGGGAGTGGTTTCATAATTATCTATCAGCTGGGGCAGCTGCTGGGCAGTAATTAAGAAATCTACTGAGCCTGAATCCCTTTAGATGTGTTCCTATTGGAAGTATCTCACCAAAAATTACATTTTTGTGGCAGGGGATGCCTAAAATCTGACTTGTATCTTAGGCAGACTTCTGGGAAAATTGGTGAGAAAATCACACAAGCAGGAAATGCTGTTCATGGGGAGTGGTCAGTACACATTCTGTGTACAGAACAACTCCAGGTAGCCATATTGCATTGTATTTATAGAAAATTACAGTAGCTGCAGATTGAAAAGGAAAGGTAATTTTTAATGCTATTCAATTACAATATAACTTGTATAGCAATTGTACATGATATATTATTTTTTCTTTATTTGCTATTTTTTCCCCCGCGAAAGTGGAGTTACCCTTTAAGATTTTACAGTTTGTATTCCCAGCTCAGTATGTTAGAATAAAAAAAGGGACGTTTTGATGCTACAAGCAGTAAAAACTCTGTTGTTTCAGACATGTAACATTATGTAAATCTTAGCAGACATGTAAAAGACATTTAGACCCCTTTCACACTGGGTCCTTTTTTAGGTGTTGCAGTGCTAAAAATAGCACCTGTACAGCTCCTGAAACCCCCCCCCCCCATGTGAAAGCCCGAGTGCTTTCACACTGGGGCATGTGCGGTTGCAGGATGAGAAAAAAAGTCCTGCAAGCAGCATATTTGGGGTTACCGCTCCTGCACGCCCCCTCCATTGTAATCAATAGGCAGTGCTCCTGAAGGGGCTGAACACCACCTTGGTCGCGCCGGGCGGTGATACTTTTAAGCCCTTGTTAACCCCCTCTCGGGGGTTAAAAGCGCCTCACTCCCTCCTGCATAGCAGTGTCATATCACCACTATAATAGCGGTAAAACGTCGCTATTACTAGCGGCGCTTTACCGCTACCACACCCCCGCCCCAGTGTGAGAGTAGCCTTATCTTTCTGTAAACAGCATTGTAAACTTGCTTGGTATTTAAGATGTCCCAAAAAGCATGGAACACATAAAAAAGGAATCATAAACAAAAAAGAGTACATACAAATCTAAGAATGAATGCTAAATACTCCATATAGCAATTAAAAAAAATAGGAAAGCAAGTACAAACATAGGTATATATTTGCAGTGACTCAATGCACAACTGAGACTATCAAATCTATAATTTTGCATATGAAGGGTCAGGAAGTGAGGTGTAGAACTCAGCTGTGTTGACCATGAGAGGTAGCTTTGTGCCGGGGAGAAACTCTGTTACAGTTCAGTGCTTCATCAACCAATGCAACAGGTTTGACAGCAGTCTATAGAAGCAGCTTGCTTCAGGTTCACTGCTTGTGAATACTAGAGTTCATACCTAATACTGCTGACTGAAGCACAAAGAACACAGGAGTTTTGTCCAAGGAGCTCAAAGTAAGCCCCCAAATGCACACTGTATGGAGATCCTGCATTCCTTCACTCTTATGATTAATTAGGTATCTCAGAGACAGGTCAGCACTAGCAAAAGGGAATTAAACAGAAATTGTGTTTGTATGCATGCAAAGAGCCCCATTCAGAATAGTTCAATAATATGAAAAGTGCAGTAAATCGAGATGCAGATTGCCCTAGGATAGTGATTTCTGATAGCTTGCTACCAGTGGCAGTTCTTTCCATATTACTGCTCTTGATACTGCCTTACCACACCATCAGGTAACTGGGCAACGGGTAGTAGTTTATTAAAAAAACAAAATATAGGAATATTTTTAACTAATCTAACTGTAGTAATTGGCTGCTATCAGTTACTACGCTTCAGGGTTCAATTCTCAAAGCTAACACTTTTTTTGGCAGTCAAAATTCATTCCCATACATTTATATAGCTGCATGCTTAGTGGTTCAATTTTATTCCAAGTTACAGTGCCTTGAAAAAGTATTCATACCCCTTGAAATTTTCCACATTTTGTCATGTTACAACCAAAAATGTAAATGTATTTTATTGGGATTTCATGTGATAGACCAACACAAAGTGGCCTTAATTGTGAAGTGGAAGAAAAATAATAAATGGTTTTCAAATTTTTTTACAAATAAATGTGTGAAAAGTGTAGCGTGCATTTGCATTCAGCCCCCCCCCCCCCAGAGTCAATACTTTGTAGAACCTCCTTTTGCTGCAATTACAGCTGCAAGTCTTTTTGGGGATGTCTCTACCAGCTGTTCACATCTGGAGGGTGAAATGTTTGCCCATTCTTCTTTGCAAAATAGCTCAAGCTCTGTCAGATTGGATGGAGAGCGTCTGTGAACAGCAATTTTCAAGTCTTGCCACAGATTCTCAATTGGATTTAGGTCTGGACTTTGACTGGGCCATTCTTACACATGAATATGCTTTGATCTAAATCATTCCACTGTAGCTCTGGCTGTATGTTTAGGGTTGTTGTCCTGCTGGAAAGTGAAACTCTGCCCCAGTCTCAAATATTTTGCAGACTCTATCAGGTTTTCTTCTAAGATTGTAATGTATTTGGCTCCATCCATCTTCCCATCAACACTGACCAGCTTCCCTGTCCCTGGTGGAGAAAAGCATCCCCACAACATGATGCTGCCACCACCATGTTTCATGGTGGGAGTGGTGTGTTCAGGGTGATGTGCAGTGTTAGTTTTCCGCCACACATAGCGTTTCGCTTTGAGGCCAAAAAATTCAATTTTGGTTTCATCTAACCAGAGCACCTTCTTCCACATGTTTGCTGTGTTCCCCACATGGTTTCTTGCAAACTGCAAACGCGACTTCTTATGGCTTTCTTTCAATAATGGTTTTCTTCTTGCCACTCTTCCATAAAGGCCAGATTTGTGGAGTGCACGACTAATAGTTGTCCTGTGGAGAGATTCCTCCACCTGAGCTGTGGATCTCTGCAGCTCCTCAAGAGTTACCATGGGCCCTTTGGCTGCTTCTCTGATTAATGCTCTCCTTGCCCAGCCTGTCAGTTTAAGTGGACGGCCATGTCTTGGTAGGTCTGCAGTTCTGCCATACTCTTTCCTTTTTTGGATGATTGAACAGTGCTCCGTGAGATGTTCAAAGCTTGGAATATTTTTTTATAACCTAACTCTGCTTAACCGCTTGCCGACCGCCGATCGGCAATTGACGGCGACAAGGTGGCTCGTGAGCGCAAATCGCCGTCATATGACAGCGGCCGCGCTCACGAGCCTACCCGCGATGGCCCCCCTGGAGCGAAGGAGCGGAGGTCCGTGTATGTAAACACGGACCTCCGCTCTGTGTGAGGGGGAAGGGATGTGATCACAGCCTTCCTGTATACGAAGGCTGTGACCACTTCCCTTCCCCAGCTAGGCAAGTCCCCCTACAGTAAGAACACGCCCAGGGAACACAGTTAACCCTTAGAGCGCCCCCTGCAGGTTAACCCCTTCACTGCCAATGGCATTTACACAGTAATCAGTACATTTTTATAGCACTGATCGCTGTATAAATGCCAATGGTCCCAAAAAAGTGTCAAAATAGTCCGACATGTCCGCTGAAATATCGCAGTACCGCTAAAAATCGCAGATCGCCGCCATTACTAGTAAAAAAAAAAAAA
>BLSH010310639.1:321311-345077 GCA_018402905.1 Glandirana rugosa
TACGACGTTTTCCCCAACCGTTATACACGTTCGTAAACGTGAAATGGTATAGTTATTTCCCAAACGACTCACGTTTACGAATACACTTGGACGTAGTGTCCACTCTGATATCAGAAGCATCACTAAAAAGTGACGAGAACACTTAAAAAAAGTCATTTCGTCTGAGTAATATAGTCCCCAACTGTACAGACGAAAATTTTCCACGATTATATGGAAATATAGACATCGATGCCATTAAGGATGTAAATTGTTCGTATCAAAACGGGGGAAACAAATAAAAAGATAATTGGTCTTTTATGATATTATGTGGGTCACATATGACAAAGGTATGTGGAATGTGCTTTTTAAAGGTCAGAACTAAAAACCACATCAAACAGATTTTCCCCCTTCTTGCAGAAATACACTCAAATAGTATTTTCTGGTTAATAGAAAAATAAACAAAGGGGGCAAAACTATGCTTGTTAAATGTAGGAATTACCGTAGCTACAGATATAAAGGTATATTAGCACCTTTTAAAAGCAGACATGTCAACCCCTGATATAATGAGTCTGCTTTACTGAAAAAAATTCACAAGAGCAGTGAAAAATCACTACGAAGACTATAGTCTCACCTGTGATGCAGGTTCACATAAGCATTTGCACTCAGCAAACCCTTTATTGATATGGTAAAGTGCAAATGCTTGCACATATTGCCAACCCCTTTTGCAGCATGCACTGAACATCCATGGCTCATATGCATACATGGTGCATTAAAGTAGACTTTGCAGTTCCATTACTAGACCAAAAAAGGGGTGTCTTCTGTTTCCTCCTCTCTGCAGCACGCACACTCATCTCTAGACATTGGAAGAAGTCAACCATACCAACTGTTCAGGAATGGATAGCGGAAATTAATTCCATCATGCGGAGGGAGGAGTTAACCACTAGCCTTTATGACCGATATTATAAATATGCAAAGTGTGCAATTGTGGTTTTCTTGAAACTACTTCTTCACAGCAACCAACTTCAACCATATATCTGACACCTCTAGTTAGGCCTGCTGAGCTATTGGAGGTCCTAGCGAAGTCCCAGGCATGAGTTCTCCCCTCTTGACCTATTGTACCATTCTGCCCACATCTCCCATCTTTTCTTTGATCTTGCTTTTCTTTATTCAATCACGGCTCTGCTTACACCTATGCAGACCTTCATCCTGGCTACTTGATGGTGAATATCATGTCTCCCGTAGCCCTCACTCTACTCTTTTTGTTGAGCCCTGCTTCATTCTGTGCCTCTAGGCCTTGGAGTGGGTTGAATGTTTTTAAGGTCCATTCACTAAATGATGACATAACACCATAGAACTGAAGTGCCCACTTCTGCATTGCTGTAATTATTACCCTGTTTTGATTCTTGGTATGGTTCTGTACTATGTCACTGTCCTGTGCTTTGTATTCAAATCCATTAAACTGTATTCTTAAAAAAGAGACTTTGCAGTAAAATGCAAGGTCCACTTATCAGATCAATACCCCCCACCCAATTACTTACGTATAAGTCATTGCATAATATTAGTTGAAAAACATAACTGTAAGGAAAAATGTTAGATTATATACTTACCTTGCCTTTTTCTTCTGGGTCATGCTCCTTCTGGGGAGATCCTGGGAATGATGAGGATTCTACATCTCACAAAAAAGAAATTCTGCACTGGACTGAAGTGTACACTTGTTAGATTTGCGTTAGATTTGGCATATTCATCATTCCCCAAGGATCTCGCCAGAAGTATACTTTATGTTTTACCAAGCAGGAGACAGGGAAAGTGAAGCATACTGTACGATGTAACTTCTTCCTTACAGGCACATTTTTAAAACTCATTTAGAGATTTTTAACAGGGGGAGGGGATGGATCTAATCAGCAGACATTTTACTGCAAGATTTGCTTTAAAGTCATTATAAAGATTTGTATACAATTTATTGCACAGAGAAGCCCCGATCCTCTTCTTTTCGGGGTTCCTCCTGGATCCTTCCCCCTGCCGAGTGCCCCCAATAGCAAGCCTCTTCCTACAGGGGCACTCAAGCAGACTCACTCCTGAGCCACACTTCTGTGAATGGACATTGTCCATTCACATACAGAGCACAGTTTGCCCCCGCTCTCTCCTCATTGGTTCAGTGGTGTGATTGACAGCACTCCCGTAATTGTGTGAGCCAGTGAGGAAAGAGGGACCCGGGAGAGCCGCTGCTCTCATGCACATTTCTGGATTGAGATGGTGCTCAAGTGAGTGTAAGGGGGGACTGCACCCAGAAGGTTTTTTACCTTAATGCATGGAATGCATTAAGGTAAAAACCTCCTGCCTTTAGAACCACTTTAGAAATGTGTGTGATAAACTGCTGTCTGCACCATTTATTTATTTTTTGCTCCGATTTCTTTTATAAATTTTAAAATGTGTATATACAGTATGAAAAACAAATCAATTAAATATATTTGTGTATGCTTAGGCATCATTTACACTGGATGTTTGCCAAATTTCCTTGAAGCCTTTTCTCCTGGCAGTAGCGTTTTGGCAAAAAAAAAAAAAACGCCTGATGCTTGTAAAAGTGTGTAACGTGTTTAGGTGCGTTTACAGGCGTTCGGTTCTTGGGCCTTAATTAATTTCATTGGCCAGAATAAGGCTCCTTTTACATCGGAGCCGCCGCGCGTTAATTAGCAGCGTTTTACCGCTCGTTATAGCGGCGCTATTCGGGCAGTGGGGGCGTGCTTTTAACCCCCACAATGGGTTAAACAGGGGTTAAAAGTGCCGGTTTGCAGCGCTCCCGAAGCGGTGTTCAGGCATTCCGGAGCACTGCCCCATTGTTTTCAATGGGCAGGGGCGGTATAGGAGCGGTGAAGATGCTGCTTGCAGGACTTTTTTTTTCCCTGTCCCACAAGCGCACTGCTCCAGTGTGAAAGCACTCTGGCTTTCACACTGGGGTGTATTGGGGTGCATTTTTCAGGTGCTTTTTAGGTGCTATTTTTTGCGCAAAAGCGCCTGAAAAATGCCTTGGTGTGAAAGGGGTCTTAAAGTGTATTATGGCCATTGAAATTAATTTTATACTCAAGCACTAAATGTGCATAGGGTTAATGCACGTTTAGAAGCGCCAAGCATTTTTCCTGCCAAAACTCTGCTGCTCATGGGCGCATTGGCAGTGGGGTTTTTTTCCTGCCTCTAAATGCCTCTGCCTTTAAACTGCTCCAAAAGCCTATCTGTGCATGGACACATAGGCTAACATGGAGGGGAGTTTAGAGGCAGGAAAAAAAAATGCCAGATGCCCCTAGGAGCAGAATTAAAAACATCCATTGTTTATAAGGCCTAAGGCTCCATTCACATTAGTGCGTTTTTTGATGCATTTTGCAGTTTGCAGAAATGCAGGTCATTTTTTTAACATGGTTTCTTATGAAACATGTTCACATCAATGCTTTTTTGTGCCTCTGCATTTTTGGAAAGGGTCGGGGACTTTTTTTCATGCAAAAAGCAGCGTTTTTCATGTAATAGACGTCAATGGGCAAGCATGAAAAACGCAAGTGCTGCGTTTTTACCGCGGTTTGCGTTTTAAATCTGCCTAGCCACAACATTTTCCCAAACAATAAAATATATTATAAAAAAAAATAAAAAATAAAAAAACACAAAACACAGTAAAAACGCTGGAAAAAATGCAGTAAAAAAAAACGCGGAAAGCACAGCAAAAAGCAGTGAAAAAATGCTGAAAAGCAACATGCATTGATGTGAATCGAGCCTTAAAGAGAACCTGTGGGACAAACAGACATCCAACACTCTAAAAACTGTAATGCAGATAAGACTCACAGAGGCAGCAGTGCTGAAATGGGGTGATGATATGACACACAGAGAGAGCTTTTTTATCCATTTTTTCATCACCTAATGATGGCATTTTAAGCTATATAAACATGAAAATATTAAATAAACATAAAAATATAATGTGATAAGCACCAGGATTGCTTGCTAAGGTACCAAGTTCACATGCATCATGGAAAAGAGCAGCATCAAAGAACATGTGTACCATAAAATAAGGTAGTGGTAGTATATGTGTATTTTTCATAAAAACATGCATTCACAAGTTGTGCATAAAATTGTGTACGTATGTTTACTGTGGTCACAGCATGCATATCTGTATGCACACATTCTTACCACGCACTATGGCTTGTTTACATTCAGTGATTTTTAACAGTCACCTTTAGCAATATCAATACACACTTCACAATATATGGTTTGTACATAAAAAGTGAATGCACACTGACTAACTGATGCAAGAAAACAGACATTAGATAAAATATAATATTTTATTTACAGGTTAGTTACCACTATGGTGGGGTATGATTGGATACTAAGGCCTCATACACACGGACGTTTCTTAAAAAATAAACAAAACGTCGGGCCCGACGTCAAGGAGATAAAATAGTGAGCGTCGGCGTCAATAGGCGTTTTTTTAAAAAAAAATCATCCCTCTGCTATTTTTCAACCTAAAAACCTTGGCGTCAAAAAACGCTGGTTAACGCCGGTACGGCGTTAGTGAGCGTTTTGCGGCATCGGCATCAAAAAATGGCAAAACGTTACAGCCCCAGAATGCGCTGGCCGTGGGTTCTAGTTTCAGCTCACTAACGCCGATGCCATCTACAGCTCAAAAACATCGGCGTTTTTATGGGTCCATTGACTAACATGGAGAGCTGCAAAAAATGGCAGAAAACACCGGCGTCAAAAAACGTCCATGTGTATGAGGCCTAAAGTGTGTTAAAGCAGGATATACATGGACCAAAAACTGGCCAGTCTGTGTGTACCTCTGTCTGTTCAAAATAAGCCAGTCAATGTCCGGCTTCTGTGGAATGGTCCTGCTGGAAAACCTGTATTTGATCATTGTGTATTCTGATGGTGGGTGGGAAAGTTGTGGGGCGTGATCTTCGCTGTCAGAATTGGGAGAGATCCCTGAATTAATATCACTTGTATTGATGTGGGCATCTGTCTTTTTTTTTTTCAACCTGCTGGTTGAATGAAAGAAAAGATGAATATATATACCCCGCTTTAGGTTGAAAGCTGTATATGGCCTCTCATAGCCATCTCTTTTAAAATCCCAAGTGTGTAGTAAATACTGTGATATGACTATGCTTGCTTTGTTTCAGCTTTCATTTCAGGAACAGAGTTGGGATGATGAACTCACATCTAGCCAGGAATCAGTTGAGATTCGAACCATTAAACGTTAATGAGCAGGTTGAATGTACCAAGTTGTTTGATCAATCCACTTGGGTACAACCAGCCTGCCAGATTCTCCTGCGATTATGGCTAGCTGCTGCTATAGCCGTTAGCGATAATCACTGTCTCCTCCTGGTGGGGACGGCTTCCCCCTCCTGCCCCTGTCCCCACCTCGCCGGGAGAAGACTATGGCCTGGCACTGTCTGTGTTGATGGGGGAATCAAACGAACTTGATAGGTATCTTCTGCACTTGCCAGAAAAAAAGAAAACAAGTGCAGCCGCCACATTCTAGGGATTGGTAAGCAGCGATATGTTACATTTTTTAGGTTTAGATAGCTTTAACCACTTGCCGACCAACTGCCATCAAACGCAAATTGCCGTAGCTGTAAGGCGGCGCTTTAAGAGACTGTAGGGGGCGTCCGCTGGACATCTCTGGAGCAAATGCTCGTGGCCGGTGGGCCGCAATCACTCCTCACAGAGCCAGAACGAAGATCTGTTCACGTAAACAAACGGATCTTCGTTCTGACAGGGAGGTGGAAGGATCTGCTGTTCCAAGTAATCCGGAACAGCGATCTCTCTCCACCCCCAGTCAGTACACTCCCCCCACAGTTAGAAACACCCCCCTAGGGAACACTTAACCCCTTGATCACCCTCTAGTGTTAACCCCTTCACTGCCAGTGCAATTTATACAGTAATCAGTGGCTATTTTTAGCTCTGATTGCTGTATTGTAATGGTCCCAAAAAAGTGTCAAAAATGTCCAATCTGTCCGCCGTAATATTAAAGTCCCGCTAAAAATCACAGATCACCGCCATTACTAGTAAAAAAATAATAATAAAAATGCCATAAATCTATTCCCATAGTATGTAACTTTTGTGCAACCCAATCAATATACACCTATTGCGATTTTTTTTTTCAAAAAATATGTAGAATAATATATATTGGCCTAAATTGATAGAAAAGATTTGTTTTTTATATTTTTTTTTGTATATGTATTATAGCAAAAAGTAAAAAAAAAAGTATTTTCTTTCAAAATTGTCCCTATTTGTTTGTTTATAGCACAAAAAATAAAAACAGCAGAGGTGATCAAATACCACCAAAAGAAAGCTCTATTTGTGGGAAAAAAGGACGCCAATTTTGTTTGGGTACAGCGTTGCATGACCACGCGATTTTCAGTTAAAGCGATGCAGTGCTGTATCGCAAAAAGTGATCTGGTCAGGAAGGGGGTAAATCCTTCTGGGGCTGAAGTAGTTAAAGTGTTGCTAAACCCACAACAGAAAAAATCAGTCTGTATATGCAGTAAAGCATGCTTGTTACCCATTGTGGAACCTAAGGGGTTAATCCTTTGCATTGTGTAAAAAGGCTGTTTTGATCCTTTCTCTCTGACCCTCCTCTTCTTCCATTGTCTCCAAAAAATAAGGTGATATTTACAGAGCCAGGGGACGGGCTGCACATGATCAGTTTGGTGTGTATTGCTAGAAAGCTTTTTTTTTTTCTTGGACGAGTGCATGTGATCAGCACAGGGCCAATCAGCACTGTCCAGACAGAGGATCAGGGGAGAATGAAAACTCTTCCTACAAGCTTTATTAGGAAATGATACAAGTCATACGATTGCTATATACTGCTGATGAGAAAAGGTATTTATCAGTTTATATTTACTAAATAATTGCATTTCCATGGTCTTTGTAGTGTGGGAGACCCAATATAGTGAATGCAGGTTCTGGGTTTAGTAACACTTTAAAGACTAAAATGAATATTTGCATTAGCCTATATTAGTTTAAGCATTACTCTATTACAGTTCACATTTATTCGGGATATTAGTAATAACAGAAGACTGTTGAGCCTGCCTGTCTTCTTCCTATTTTATTGATGATGATGAGACAGAAATTGTCAAACAGATCAAATCTACACTGTTGCGACACTAATATTCACATGCTCTATAGAATGTATATAATAATTCATAAAGACAGCACCAAACAAGGTGTTAATACATATACAGGAGACCTGTAAGACTGTTCTTTGGTAAAACAGCAAAAGGATCATTTCTTTTGTGTGAATTTCTGTCCCTTTCTAATAAGTCTTTTATCTCGGGTCCCTTTATCAACTGCAATGCAAAACTCTTCTGGATCTATCCTCCAGCTGGCATTTTCATAGTAGCAGTGAGTATCAAACCTTTAATGTACCATTAAAGAGGAAAGCTTCCCTCTGACAAGTGCTTGGGATAAGTATGGAAGCGCAGTATTCTGTCTCAGCAAGTTACTGACACTCCGGCTCTAGTCTAGTGCCCATCCCTTTGATACATGCACAGGTTTACTCATACTTTCAGCTGCAAAAGGAATAGTTACAGCATGCAGGGGGAACTGGAATCACAAACAAAGATAGGTCTTATTATGGTATAAGAGTTTTAACTTGTTTGAATTGCTTGGGGTCTGGTTTTGCCGGAGAATGGAAGAAATGATGCTTCTGGCTTGAAGCTGCCAGGTTACATTAGCAGTCTATGATCTCATAGCCCATGCATGTTCATTTACAGTCGAGCTTAAATTTATACAATCAACATTCATTTGGTGTGAATGGCAGAGGGCTTTTCACAAGATCAAGTTAATTTTCACAGCCAACATCTAGCAAAGACACCTAAATATATTACCATCCTGTTTCATAAACAAGCAAGAATGACGGCTTTTGGTTACTCTTTCATAAAAAAGAACACTAAGAATAAAAACTTACAAACCTTGTACTGTGTGCTTGCTGTAAGGGGAAGATGTTTGGTACATGCAACAGCTATGTGATAACTAATGTCTAAAAATAGGGCTATGAGTGGGTTATGGAATGGCATTAACTTTACACAAAGCCAGGGAAACTGTGCCCACTTTCATTAGGTTAAAGCCAAACTCCACTCAAAGATACTTTTTTTTCTGTAACAATAGAAAAAATGGAGCTGGAGAAATGAGGAACACCCTATGATTTCTAAAATGCCAAAGTCATAATCAATAAGTCCATAATAAAAGAGTTCATATAAGCCCAAAAAAGGCAGCATCACTTGCATTACCCCAAAGAGCGAAGCAATACTCAGTAGGAATGCAAAAAGTGAACACAAGGGGGCGCCAAACTAAGTGCAATATGAAGAGCACCTGGGTTTTTTAAAAGTACATGAGCAACTCACATGTGTATGAAAATTACATATATACAGTATTACGGTAGGATGGTAAATCCACACAGTCTTCTGAACTCTCCCAGTGCAGCACAGTGCGCATCTGGGGTGGCCAAAGATCACAGGCAGAAGCTGCAGAAACCAGAGTGGAACACAGGAGGAAGCCGAGCTGGAGGTGCCGTAAGCACAAAGCCGTGGATGGGCAATAACGCATTTCAAAACATCCTCAAACCTCTTTGTGAAAGAAGCGGATGTTTTGAAACGCGTTACCGCCCATTTGCGGCTCCATGCTGATTTCACCTCCAACTTGGCTTCCTCCTGCATTCCATGCGGGTTCACGCGGCTTCCCAATGTGACCTTCAACAACCCCAGAGGTGCGCTGTCAGAATAGAGACACTGTGCTGCACTGGGAGAGTTTGGGAGACCGTGAAGATTTTCCATCCTACCACAATACTACTCATATGCCTGTCATTTTCATACACATGTGAGTTGCTCATGTGCTCTTAATAAACTCAGGTACTCTTCATGCTACACTTAGTCTGGCACCCTCTTGTGTTCTTTTTTTTTTTTTTTTTTTTTTTTTACAGCTTACAATCTATCTTATGTTCTTACAGGGGACAGGAAAATTCCTTCACAGTAAACCAGCAAGTGCCAGAGGCTGGACATGCCCCCCATTATATGTACACTGTATTATCTCTGTAGGTTACTGCCTTCTAGACATTGTGCTCCATACTATTTAAGAAACTGGTGCGTCTTAACTACCTTTAACATCTGTACTAACCTACCAAGCTGTTTACAAATACAGACTGACTGATGGATTGTGCATATTTATGGGACTTCCATCTTGAGGAAGCAAACTATAGCTATGAAACATGTCGATGTTTTGAAAAGACATCCCATTTGTCACTATATTGTAAAACAATCCACACTGGGCAGCTACTAGTGTGGCTGGTGATTGTAAAATATATATATAGTTGTGACAAAAATCAGGCTTTCCATCAGGGATGCAATGTATTTACATGTACCATTATGTTTTTTTTTTTTGTATTTTAGGTCCATTGGGCCCAACATGTTTTAATAGGTTGATACAAATTATGACATTTTAAGATTTTGTGCCTCCAATGTGGTACCGATAAAGTCCTTTTTTTGGGGGAGTTGTATCAGTTTTGGATGGGGTACCCATAGCCCATATCTTGTTTAGATACTACGGGTTTGTTTTCGTGGTCAGTTTCTTCCTGTCCCATTGACCAAATTCCCCTATTTTCATATCCTGGTGTCATTATTATTGTCAAAACCCAAAGCATAAATACATTCCCACTGCATTATATAATGGGGTTTATTTACTAAAACTGGAGAGTGCAAAATCGGGTGCAGCTGTGCATGGTGGGAAATCAGCTTCCAGCTTCAGCTTGTTCAATTAAGCAAAACAAAAAGGAAGCTGACTGGTTTCTATGCAGAGCTGCACCAGATTTTGCTCTCTCTAGTTTTAGTAAATCAACCCCAATGCCTTTGATAGCAGTGCATTGAACAGTGAAATTGAAAGTATTACTAAACCCAGTAATATAAAAATAGTTCATCTGCCCCCCGACAGTGCCCACAGCTTATAAATCGTCTTTTTACATTAAAATACTGCCACTATATACCTTTTTGAATGATCTGTATACCACAGTTATATGATATACTGCACAGTTTCTCCAGTGCTGAGAGTTCAGGTAGGAGGATATTTCCACTACAGCCTGTATACACGCCCACATGTGTGATGTCAATATCATGTGACCTGGCTAGCTTTGAGAACAAGTAAATGTTCTCTCCAGCATAAAAGACACAACTGAGTGCAGGTTAGCTACCCTGCCTGGGTTAGCTGGCCTTCCCCAGATAGACAGTGCAGGAGGGAAGGATCTGTGCCTACAGGATAAAACAGCCTTTTTACACAATGCAGAGGATTAACCCCTTAAGTTCTACAGTGAGTATAACAAGCATGATATGCTGCATACACAGACTGATTATACTGATGTGTGTTTAGTACCAAGTGTGGAACCCAAATGCTAACTCTCCGAAATGTTGCTACTAGCATGTGGTTTCAGGTGACTCCTGGGTCCTTTTTAACTGCTTCCCGACCGCGCGCCGTCTTTTCACGGCGGCAGTCGGGGAGCTGGGCGCGAATCGCTGTAAATAAACGGCGATTCGCATTTTGGCCACCAGGGGGCGCGCGCCCGAGGAGTGTGCCCGCGGCTCGGGCGGACCCGATGTCCGCCGGCGAGCCGCGATGAGCGGCTACAGGGAAAAGAAGGGGAACCGCCGATGTAAACACGGCGGTTCCCCGCCCTGTCAGTGGGGCATGAGAGATCTACTGATCCCTGTCACTGGGATCAGTTAGATCTCTCATGCCCATGTTAGCCCAACCCCCCCACAGTAAGAACACACCCAGGGAACACTATTAACCCCTAGCTCCCCCCCCCAGGTTAACCCCTTCACTGCCAATGACATTTATACAGTAATCAGTGGACATTTAAATTTCTGATCGCTGAATAAATGTCATTGGTCCCAAAAAAGTGTCAAAAATGTCCGACATGTCCGCTGCAATATCGCAGTACCGCTAAAAATCGCAGATCGCCGCCATTACTAGTAAAAAATAAAAAAAAAATAAAAACCCCAGAAATGAATTCTCATCATCCGTAAACGCGGCCACTTTTGCGCAAACCAATCAATAAACGTCGATTGCGATTTTTTTTATTGCAAATATGAGGAAGAATATAAATCGGCCAAAAATGGTGAAAAAAAATGTTTTTTTATATTTTTTTTTTGGATTTGAATTTTAGCAAAAAGTAAGAAATTTGGGTTTTTTTGCAAAATGGTCGCTCTTCTTTTGTTTATAGCGGCGATCAGAAATGACGCAGAGGCGATCAAATACCACCAAAAGAAAGCTCTATTTGTGGGAAAAAAAGGACGCAAATTTTGTTTGGGTACAACGTCGCACGACCGCGCAATTGTCAGTTAAAGCGACGCAGTGCCGAATCGCAAAAAGTGCTCTGGTCCTAAAGCTGCAAAACCTTCCGGGGCTGAAGTGGTTAAGATGACTAAGATGACAATGATGTGTACATACCTAGTGAAGCATATACGTTATTGACATAAAATGCATGCACCCCACCTCTATAGTCTTCTGTTCTGCAATTGCTATAATAATCATAAAAATTGTGTAAGCCCCCTGTAGACCAAATAAGAAGAAAAGTGTCCCTAAAATAAATTTGAAATTAAGATAACCATAAATGATTGGAAAAACTGAAGTAACTAAAGAAGTACAAGTTCAACAAAATATTGTATATTACAACATTTTAGACCATCTTAATCAATCAAACTACTAAATGCCTCGTCAAGTGATTATTTTACCTGGTGTTTCTAAAGGTAATCACAAACACTAAAATGATTTCTGTTCAGTCCTGATGACTAGTCAAATTTTAACTCTGGAGACAAGGCTGTCTCTGCCATATACAGTATAATCATGTACATGGTTGACAAATACGTACATGTAAATGCACATATTGTTTAGAAAGAAATCTGTTTACCATCTAATTTTTATAGACAATTCTACCACCTATGATGTATGTAATATATACTGAAAATAAACCGGTAGTGTTTCAAAATAAATGAAATTCATAGCAGGAATTGAAAGCAAGCACTCAAACAGATACAGTATACAGTATGATGATTATTATGATCTAGGATATCTATAGCGCCAACATTTTGCGCAGTGATTTACAACATAAAGGAAGACAGCACAGTTACAAAACTAGACATTATAATACATTTTCCTCATGTCTGTATTCTGGATGTAAAGCAGTTATAAATCCCCAAAATGTTATTTTTGCATACATTGCAGCTAGAATATTTTTTTCTAGATGAACTGACTGGATGTAAAAGAGAAAAAAGTGAGAACAAGTTGATTTTTAACATTGTATCCCATGGCAATTAGGCCAAGGAACACTTATCAAGCCAATTTCAAATCAAAATAGTTTGTAGCAGCTAATTACACAGCCAGGGCCATATGCTAAAGGCATTTACAGTCCTGCTGCTGTGATTAAAAATATCAGCTATTACATCTGCAGAGAAATGTATAAAGTGGGCTCTTTACAAATTGTTATGAAGCAATTTGCGCACAGTTAGTCCTTTGTTTAATCGAGAGATCTGCCCAAACCCTTGATTGTGCTCTTATTTCCCTACGGCAGGAAATGAAGGTTATTTCATTATGACTTCTGGGACCAGCAATCTATCTAATATGTTGTTGAATTATGAGTGTAACATAGGAACAAAGCTCCACTTCCAGTGTACAGGATCAAGCTTCAGCTGGGACAGGTTTACTTAAATGTTTATAGATAGAAATACTTCAGCAATTAACAGAGTACACGTAGAAAATGTTTGTTTATTTAAAGCTGAGCAACAGGGAAAGTAAAAATACTCCCTTGCAGGTGAACTGCCCCCACACTGCAAGGGTTAAATGCCCAATTAGGTCTAAGGGAACAAGAAAAGCTGCCTTGTGTCACTTATTTGTCAGCCATGATTAAGGCCTGATGGCCGAAACGCGTTGGCTTTTCTGATTGTTGTTCACCTGCATTAATAAGCTCTAATGAGCAGGGCCCTCTGATTCCTCTTGTACCAAATTGTGATGTAACTGTACTGTCTGCCTTCATTTTTGTAAAGCGCTACGCAAACTGCTGGCGCTATATAAATCCTGTATAATATAATAATAATAATAAAACAATGGTTTAGCAGACTACAATGTCACCAGCCTTTCCTTCTTTTTTGCATGGATTGTACATTGAGGTTTGCAGAGGCTTCCCAGGCTGGGTGCTGTGTTCTCAGGAGGTAGCAGCTCAGATGTACCTGTTCCAACAGGAAAAGCAGTTTTACTTACCTGATCCTCCAATCCTGCAGGCTCATCTGCACTGCAAGACCAGTCCCTACTGCATCTTCTCCCCTATATTTTGACAATCACTGATCCTCTGACATCATCAAGATCATTGCAATGTCCATAGTTCTGCATTGGAGGTGAGGATGCTGAAGAACAGTCCACTGCTGGAGCATAGGGTAATGATAGCTTCTGCTGGAGCGGAGGATTGAGTAAAACTGCTTTTCCCTTCTTTTCCCTTCTAAACATAAAGGAACATTTAAAGTAGCTTTTTCACCTACAGATAAACCTAGTGGGGTACACACTATAATAAAATCGGGCAAACGATCGTCCGATTTTCCTCGTTGTTTCACAGCAAATTGGAACAGAAGAATGAAAATTTGTACGAAAATTCTAGTACGACAATAGCTTTTTTTGTGTTGTTTAGGTTTCTGATCATGCGCAGTTTTTCCTTTCTGATTTTTCTTGTACGAAAATATTACAAAAACGTTACACATTGAATGAAAATCGTTCGATCTGTTCCCGTACGAGAAAAATTTTGGAGTTTGTCCCTTCGGGAATTTTCATACGAAAATTCAGAATCGGCTGTCGAAAGTTTTGTACACACTATAATAAAATCATATATACATTCTTTGGACAACAATGTTGCCCAATTTTCTTATAGTGTGTACGAGACGGCTCACTTCTAGGTACAATGAATATCTCCTAAATAATCTCCTAAATATGTACCATTTAGGAGACATTCACATTTGTAGCACCCGGTGACATCACCAGCGCATGTGCTGTGCCACGATCGTAACTCCTGCACCATTCAAACGGCTGGAGTGTGCAAACCTGAAAGGAAGACCGGGTGAAGATGAAATCTCTGTCATCAGTGACCGCTGGAGGGATCAGCTTTAAGATAAGGCTGTCACAGAGCTGCACGATTAATCGCTAAAAAATTGCGATCTCGATTCAACCCCCCTCACGAGCTTAACAAGTGCAGATCCCTTCTTTGCTCAGAGCTGTAAAAAAAAAGGGGCAACATTCCTCAGCGCTGAGATTACTATAGATATTTTATCATTTGGTTCTTTTAGCTCAACGGGATTAACTTCGGTCTGTAAATGAGCGCAGTTTAACCACTTAAAGAGTCTTTTTCTGACACTTGTTGCTCACAAGTTAAAATATTTATTTTGCTAGAAAATTGCTTAGAACCTCCAAACATTATATATGTATATTTTTGCTGAGACCCTAGAGAATGAAGTGGCGGTTGTTGCAATATTTTATGTCGCACTGTATTTGCACAGCAGTATTACAAACACAATATTTTAGGAAAAATGCACGTCAACAAATTAAAAATAATTTAAACAGTAGTTAGCCCAATTGTTTCGTATAATGTGAAAAATTATGTTATGCCGGGAGAATCGCAAGAGAGTATTGATCTTTATTCTAAGAAAAAAAATTGTGATTCTCATTTTAGCCAGAATTGTGCAGTTCTAGTCTGTCATAATATGCTAGTATGCGGCGCATGCCAGCATATTATGACATTCATTAACCTGCAGGGGAACTTTTTTTTTTTTAACAAGAGGTAACTAACAATGTAACCCTTGCGGTGTGCAGCCAATCCTATTGCAAGGGATAATTTTTTTCCCTGGAATTGGGCTTAAAACACATCAACAAGATCAAATATGGTATTTATGCAGTCAGAAACACAATACTAAACAACATACAGAATAATCAATGTGGACCCAGTACACAAAGCAGCACATCAGAACTATGTCTGGATCTTACTAGAGTGGATGAAGATTGGAACGTCTGCCTGATTGCTACAACTGTATGTGCCTCTGCTGGGGAATTTCCCTCACTTCCTTTTTGGGAAGTCTCCTTAAAAGCGTATAGACAGCAGTAAAGTCTGACAGAGCTTTTACCATTCCATTCCATGCATGTATCAAGATAAAAAAAGGTTTAACTAAAGTTGGGCTTTACTGAAACATATTTTGTCAAGGCAATTGATGCCGAATTGCTTAAGAACATGTGCATAAGACATTTTAAGCTTTATATGTACACTGACTGCCCTTGGAAACATGGTAAACATGAATTCTGCTTTAACCAAACCAGCGTGCAATGAATTCAACGTAATTCAATGAAAACAGTTAAGTAAAAGACTGTACATAAACATAAGGGAGACCAGAGAGAAAGACATGAAGGTTGCCAATACTATGGCTCATTTTGCTTCAATACTTTATATCCTTTACCTGGAACAAGCATGACAATAAGTATATCTGACCTATATACTGACTGGTATATACCGTATACCATCTGTGCTATGAAGGATTTACTGTTTCTCTCTGTGACTGCACATCTGTACATACTGTATATAATCTGATGCTGTCCAATATCTGTGAAGTCTAATGCAGACACTTCTGCATACCATCTTTCTATATGTCTCTAAATTCTATGTGATGCGGTCTGTCAGCCATTGTGTGCATTTTGTCAAGTAATTATATTTGAAATTTTCAATAAAATGCATTGAAAAAAAGTAAAAAACTGTCAGGGTTTCATCAAAGGCTTACTACAGAAGCAAACGTCTGAGCTGCTCCATCAGAACTATCTACTACCAACCTAAAAATGAATTTCTGAAGTATTAAAAAAATCAACAACAAATGATATATGCATTAAGATTAAAAACCTTCAGTGTGCAGCAGCCCTCCTCACCCCCCACCCCCACCCCACAATACTTACCTGAGCCCATCTTGATCCAGCGATGTTGAACGAGAGCCTCGGCTGTCCGGAACTCTTCCTCCTGATTGGCTGAGACAGAGCAGTGGGTGCCATTGGCACTCACTGCTGTGAATCAAAGTCAGTGAGCCAATGAGGAGAGAGGGGGGAGGCACGTTGCTTTCTGTGGGGGCACTTGGCAGGAGGGAGGGGCTAGGAGCTCCGGGGGGGGGGGGGGGACCCGAGAAGAGGAGGATCTGGGCTGCTCTGTGCAGGGTGTAAAATGTGACAGATGCACTGGCCCCCACACCCTCCCAATCCCCCGTTTTGACAGTGAGCAGGGGATCTTCTCCCCCCACCTGCTGTCACTTTTAAAAATACTGCAGCTGCCTGCCCAGCCGCATCATTGATTAACAGTGTTCTATGAATATGAAAACTACAAGTACTGACATCCTTTGCAGCTATAAGTTTGTAGTTCTCAATGAACTACCAGGGCGCTGTTGATCACTCTAGGTAGTTCATTGAGTTTCCTGTCATTCAGTAACTGCCTGCCCGTATCAGATGGACAAACAGACAGTTACACAGACAGTCTGCAGGACCATGGAATTGCACCTATGATTTGCTGATCATGGGTGCAATGCTTAATAGGCTCCTAACAAAAAAAATAATAATAAATGCATATTTCTTTACCTGCAAAATAATGTGCGTTTATTTTTTTTTTAAAGGTGAACTTATCCTTTAAGCAGTTGTCAACATGTAATGAATGCCCACAGAGATTAGACATATTACAAATACTTCATTCAAAGGGAACCAGTCTGCATTACTATTATATGGCAGTATCCCACAAGCCTTAGAGCTGCTTCTGAGGGTCACCTTCACCACTGGATAGGGGCCTTGGCTATGCTATTCTGACAGTTTCTCTTTAATTCTCATCTTTCTCCAGGATACAGGCATTTTTCTTGAGGAAAAATTGATCTGGGAGCACTTTGAAGTGGACGCTTCTGTGTTTTGTTTGATGTGTTGAATGTACAGCATCAGGCATATTAGTAATAGACTTTACTGCAAAGGCTTTTCAAATATTCAGATAGTCTATTCAATGTTTTAATGTCTAGCTATAAAAAAAAAAAAAAAGTAAAAACGAATGGAATATAAAATCTAAGCAAAAGAAAAAAAAGACATAGAGGGCAGGGTGGAATGACTAAATACAGTAATGATCTGCATATAATAACTTTAATTTGAATATTTGTATTCTGTAGTGTGGATGTGACCTGACTACAATATGTTCTGGGATATTTTGTTGGACAGTGTTACAACTTCTGCTTGTAAAAAAAAAAATTCTACTTTTTCTGTGAAAAGAGGTTTGTAAATTGCTGACCTCTGATCAGAACATGTATCATGGATTATTCTGTATGGATTATCTGTGCTTTATAGGATATGTGTAGTGAGAGAAATAAGCAGCCGTTTTCTTCTAAGAATGTTTGTTTCCTGGCTGTCTCTAGCTTCAAGTCAGTGGGCAGTTAGAACTCATGATCTGTATTCTCATTCTTGGTAAACTCATCAAAAAGAGGTTAGCATTGGCTGCTTTCCCTTAATGTTTTAATTTGGACAGAGAAGGGAAGGATTAGAACTCCTGTCTGGGTTTTACTGCTATCCGAGGCTCCGCTAGAGAAATTTCCCCCAAATTTGTCCCAGTGGTAATGGTTTTACTAGACAGGAAATGATTGGAAAATCTGCAGCGGGTACACAGAGAGCAATAAAATATGACAGAGGTTCTAACCTTCCCCTACTCCACTAATGAAAAATATCTTTACTTCTGTCAATGATGCTGTTTAATCTCCCTGGCGGTATTCACGAGTGTGGCTCGGGGTGGAATTTCAGTACCATTAGCGGTAACCCCGAGCCACACTCGGGATTGCATCGCTGCATCCAAGGCAGCGTTATTCACCTTGTCCCCTGGATCCAGCGATGTCCCCCCACTGTGTCTGCGGGCTGTGTCCTCCGCCCGATGCCTCTGTGTGCCGGGCTCCGTTCCCTGCGAGCGCCAAGTCGCACGGGGGGGGGGGGGGAGAGACCAGAGGCAAATTCAAAAAGTGAAACACACAGTATGCATACAGTACACTGTAATCTGTAAGATTACATTACTATATGAAATCATTTCACATCCCCTTTGTCCCTAGTGGTTTGCCCAGTGCCCTGCATGCACTTTTATATTATATATGTCATTCTTTCTGCCTGGAAACTTGAGAATGTCCGTGGCAACCAAAAAGTGTCCCTTTATGTCAAAAGTGGTTTTTGATCAGCTAGAAAACAGCGATAGTAAATAAGAATCATTTGCTGAATTGAGTGATACTGATTTTTGGGGAAAGTGACGACAGCGACAATTCTGCAAATGTGCAAATTTCAGTGTTTTTGGTTTGATTACATTACTGAATAAATTTTATTACTATTACGTCATTATTTTTGATAATTATTTTTAGTTATTTATTAAATTATAATTTATGATTTCATGTTTCAAACTTTATCATACCCAGGATGTCTACTAGACTTTGGACAGATTTAAGTGAGTTGTTCCTAAGAATTACAGGCCTACAATATAAAATGCCAAATTTCCATGCAAAATAATGTACCTCTTTCAGCACCAAAAATCTGAAATAATCCTACTGCCAGGGAGGTTAAGAGTTTTCCTAACTTACTGTCTGGTGATAATGGTTGTCCCACAAGAAAGTGAGTGGAGGGGGATCACTTAAACAGAGTCCCAGTTCACAGTAAAAATCCGACAGGAGCTCTAAATCCTTCCCCACTTTATCCAAAACAAAAAAAGTTTTGGCTGAAAATACGTTTAAGGCTTCATATACACCGGCGTTATGTTAAAACAAGCTGTAACGGCGGTCCGACGCCAGAAGAGATTTCATCTGCGTTTTTCATTGCGTTAGTGAGCGTCAGCGCTATGTCTTGTTTTGTTTAAAAAGCATTCCTCTGCTACTTTTGGACATTTTAAAACAGAAAACGCCAGCACTAAAAATGCCAGGTTAACGTCGCTATGGCGCTAATGCGCGTAAGTAAGCGTTTTGCCGGCTCAGCGTCAAAAACGCTCTAGTGATACAGCTTCGGAACGCGCGGGTCCTGCGTTAGGTTTACAGCTTAAGAACGCCGACGCCATCTACAGCTCAAAAACGTCAACGTGTTCTTAACCACTTCAATACTGGACACTTAAACCCCCTTCCTTCCCCGACCAATTTTCAGCTTTCAGCGCTGTTGCAGTTTGAATGACAATTGTGCGGTCATGCGACACTGTACACATATGAAATTTTTATCATTTTTTTCACACAAATAGAGCTTTCTTTTGGTGGTATTTAATCACCCCTGGGTTTTTTATTTTTTGCGCTACAAATTAAAAAAAGACTGAACATTTTCAAAACCAATGCATTTTTCTTCGTTTCTGTTATAAAATTTTGCAAATAAGTAATTTCTCTTCATAAATTTTGACCAAAAATGATACTGCTACATTTCTTTGGTAAAAATAACCCAAATTGGAGTTTATTTGGTGTTGGCGGACAGACAGATGTGACGGGGACTGTGACAGATGTGATGGGGACATACAGATGGTTTGTCTATGGTGACAGATGTGATGGGGGACATACAGATGTTTTGAGGACTGTTTTATGGGGACACTTATATGTATGGGGACACTTATGTGTATGGGGACAGGGGTATCTGTGCTTGGTGCACTGTGTGGGGGGCAATCTGTGACAGCTTTCTGCATGAAATCCTCATCATGCAGAGAGCTGTCACATAGCTGCAGCTCCCCCCTCCCCCCCCCCGCACTGAGCTCTCACTGAGCTCGGCGGGGGGAGAACTGTCACAGAGAGGTTCGTCTCTGTTTACAATGTGACGGCTGTGATTGGACACAGCCGTCACATGATCGGGAGGGTCAGTCACTGCGCCCGTATCCCGATCTCTGCTCATAATGATCACAGGATCCAGCAGCAGCACGCCGCGTGGCCGCGCTGCGAGCTCCCGTTCTGCAGGACGTGTATACACGTCCTGTCAGAACGGGGAAGCTCCCACCCGGCCGTATATATACAGTGACGGGGTGGGAGGTGGTTAAGCTGTAAAAACAGCTCAAAAACGCGGTGTTAATAACGCCCGTGTATATGAGGCCTAAAGAAGAAGCCATAGCAGACATTTTAGAGCCCCTAGAGAACAGTGCACATACATTCAGTGGGTGTTGAGGTTGAATAGCTGGCCCCTGTCCCAGCCCACTGCTATCCGACAATGCTGAATGAAGAATACCAGATCTATTCTTAGCTCAGAATGGGACTTGACAGAGTGCCCACACAAGAGTTCGCAAGGTGGCCTTGGTGCTGACTGTATCTACTCTAGAGAAGCCCCTCTAAATTTGGGCTTCAGCCTGGGGTAGCGATACATTCACCACTGACACAAACTTGAATGGGACCAAGTGCATTGGGAAATTTAACAAGCATTTTTAACTTCTGGTGAGTTTTCTTTAAAGCTTTGGTGCAAACTGAAAACAAAGGAGCATTTATTCATAAAATGATAACACCACCAATAACTGTTTTAGTTTTCACTGGGTGTTGGCAGGTGGAATCACTCATTGGCTGCTTACTGCACTCTAGGGAGCCACTAAAATGTTTGTGGCATTTGATATCCCCACATATATATTTATATACTTATTATACATTATAGGCTTCAATAGCCAATACTTGAGCTTGTCCATTCCACAGAACATTACTACTGGTGCTGAACATTACTAGTGGTGACTTCTAGACATATACAGCACATGGATATCCAGCTTCTTTTACAATTGTATTAAACAGTACATCAACACTGTTACTGTCACTGTTTATAAAGCAGCAAAAACAAAGCCAAAATTCCTCCACTGGCAGGATGCACAGGTGGTACAGAGGCCCCCAGCTCAGAACCGAGACAAAACCTCTATGTGTAAAATTCAAACAAGATTAATCCTCCAGGACTGCTGCAATAAGACCTTGAAAGGTATAACAGCAGAGGCATATCACTGAGGGAGACTACAACCTGCTCCCAGAAGTCTTGCTAGCATGCTGTACATCAAAGCAAACTGGGACCCGATAGCAGGATTCTATGTGAATCCCTTATCTCAGAGCAAGCGGATGCTTCTCTAGTGATTGTCTTGAACTGCCACCTGTCCCAGGCATCTTTGAAGGCAATGCTAAGCCCGTGATGGATCTGACCTCCTTGAGCTGGGATCCTTTTATGTCTTTCTTCATTTTCAGCTCAGTTACATTTTTACCCTTGCAAAGCCTAGTACATAAAACAAAGACAGCTCTCCCTCTTGATTTATTTCATCCCCAGCTATTTAGAAAGAGACTGAGAGATTGAGAAAGAGAGAGAGAGGAAAAAACAATGCTCAGGATTAGATTATACTCCACCCCACAATATGGGGGCCGTCCTCTTGAGACAAGCCTCTTATTTTCAAGTTAGAACTAGATGTCTGCTGTGAGAAGAGGCTTTGCAAGCAGACTCCTATTAACTGAAAGCCAGAAACTGAAAGCTGCATATCAGAGATAGCTAAACACATAAAGCCTTATAGTAAACATGTATAAACCATCACTGCTCTACAACGGAAAAAAGGAGTTGTTTGAAAAAAAGTATTTGGTTTTGTAAGCAATAACCTTGCTTAACATGAGATAGTTCCCCAAGGAACCTAACATAAAGCCTAATTGTTAAACAATTGGCATATGCTGAAGATCACTTGGCTGTAAATTTAGATGTCAATGTCCAGGAGACAGGTTGGAAAACAGTCTCATCCATAGTTCTTTATAGATATACTGAGCAATTTAGCCCTACCATACAAAGCAGATCTTAGTATTCCATGGGATGAATCGTGGTATGCATTGATGCTTGTCCAAGGTCATTAAACAAAAATCACAGAAAAGCTCTACAGATTAAACTTCACTACAATTATTCAATCAACCAAACAGCTAATGGCTTCAAGTAGAGGATCATATATACCACATGGAAGACCTTAAGTCTGAATATTGTGATATAGCCGCTAAGGAGCATAAAATATGGGCTTGTTGGTGCACCTTTACCTACTCTTCGGCCTACTCTGAAATTATGTCTAAACCTGACTGACAGTTTCTCTTCTCCTAATTTAGTCTTAACAGATGATATACAATGCCCTTTTGTGAATCAGCGTGCCAAGATCAAGAGTTTCCTCATTCTACCCTCCCCTTCTCCCCAGGCCTCTCTTTCTCCTTTTGCATCCCCCCCCCCCCTTCTTTCCTACTTTTCTCACACCTTTCTTCTCCCTGGGCTGTGTAAAGTAAATGTCCACCTTCACTGGTTGGATGGTGGTCTGTTTTACTGCCTTTTTTCTTTGTATAGTTATACAATGCTGTATTTCTGGTGCCCATGTGTCTGTTGGGCATACTGTTTTGTAATGCTTTTTAAATTGTACCTCAACAAAAATGAAGTAGACAAAAAAAAATGTAATATGTATAAATATTTTATTTCTGTTCATTATTTTTACTCTATTTACAATCAGCCAATCAGCTGGAAAAAAGCATACAAATTTTCTTTCCCATTCTAGTGTCAAGTTAATTCCAGTGTTCTAGGGCAGGTTTAAGATAGTATCTTTCCAGCTATTTTCTGAATCTACATTCAGGTCTTCTCAGTACTTGAAAAGCCTTGAAGGGCTTTCATAGCATCCTTCAAAATGGTATCATTGTATGATATCCAAATCACCTCAACTGACCTAACTAAAATGAAATAAGTGAATCAACACCGAGGTGCTCCTGGACCTAAATACTTGTCATTGACACTAGCATTAGGGGTTGATTTACTGGGGAGTGCAAAATCGGGTGCATAGATACCAATCAGCTTCCATTTTTTTTTTTGTCTTAATTGAACACACTGAATTTTGAAGCTGATTGGCTACCATGCACAGCTTCACCAGATTTTGCACTGTCCAGTTTTAGTAAATCCACCCCTAAGTCTAGTTATCCTTCTCATGGTAAGGCATGTTATGACCTAAGAAGGAAGACTTGGACAGGACAGATCCAGACAGACTAGGCATGAAGCAAGTCCAACTGTTTGATTTAACCACTTCAGATCCGCGCTATTGCCAAAATACGGCTCCAGCGCGGATCTGAAATGCCGGGAGGACGTCCATGGACGTCCTCCACTGCGCATGCTCCAGCGCGCCCCCTGGTGGCAGCGGCGGCGCGCGCGCGCCGCACGCTGCGCGAGCGTGCCCGTGGGTCGGGCGGATTCGATGTCCACCCGAGACCCGCCGATCACTTTTAGGAGCCTCAGAACGGGGAACCGCCGTTGTAAACACGGCGGTTCCCCGTTCTGTGACAGGGGACAAGCAGATCTACTGATCCCTATCACTGGGATCAGTTAGATCTGTTATGTCCCGGCCAGCCCTGCCCCCCCACAGTTAGAACACACCCAGGGAACATATTTAACCCCTTCACTGCCCCCTGCAGGTTAACCCCTTCACTGCCAATGACATTTATACAGTAATCAGTGGACATTTAAATTTCTGATTGCTGTATAAATGTCATTGGTCCCAAAAATGTGTAAAAAATGTCCGACATGTCCGCCCCAATATCGCAGTCCCAATAAAAATCGCAGATCGCCGCCATTACTAGTAAAAAAAAAATAATAATTAAAACGCCAGAAATCAATTCCCAGTTTGTAGACACGATAACTTTTGCGCAAACCAATCAATATACGCCGATTGCGATTTTTTTTTTTACCAAAAATATGTAGAAGAATATATATCGGCCAAAACTGATGAATAATTTTTTT
>BLSH010310639.1:345207-377187 GCA_018402905.1 Glandirana rugosa
TGTATTGAAGTCTCATCCGGCTTCTCATCCATTTCCACGTGGTTGTTCGGGTATAAAATACGAGGAATCGCCGATATAGTGTTATAAGTATGAATTCCAGACGGTACACCATATATACTAGGTGATGAACTTCGGTAATCGACAAACCAACTAACTTATTAACATCACTTCAAATTAGACATCTCGAAAAGACACTAAAAACAAATTACTGGAACCTGTTCGTAGTTACGTATGGTACTACGTAGGATACATCTCAACTCGCTTGTGGACCTTCAAGCCCAAGACGACCAGGCAGGCTTGAAGCCCTGTTTCAGGCCCAGGTCCGTGCGATCGTTCGGGTTCCGTCCGGACCCGGACCCGGACTTTGTCCCGAAGTTCGGACGGACCAGCAGAACCCGAACTTCCAGGTGTTCGCTCAACTCTACATAGGATGCATCATGGTATGCATTGATGCTTGTCCAAGGTCATTAAACAAAAATCACAGAAAAGCTCTACAGATTAAACTTCACTACAATTATTCAATCAACCAAACAGCTAATGGCTTCAAGTAGTGGATCATATATACCACATGGCAGACCTTAAGTATGAATATTGTGATATAGCCGCTAAGGAGCATAAAATATGGGCTTGTTGGTGCACCTTTACCTACTCTTCGGCCTACTCTGAAGTTATGTCTAAACATGACTGACAGTTTCTCTTCTCTTAATTTAGTCTTAACAGATGATTTACAATGCCCTTTTGTGAATCAGCGTGCCAAGATCAAAAGTTTCCTCATTCTACCCTCCCCTTCTCCCCAGGCCTCTCTTTCTCCTTTTGCATCCCCCCCCCCCTTCTTTCCTACTTTTCTCACACCTTTTTTCTCCCTGGGCTGTGTAAAGTAAATGTCCACCTTCACTGGTTGGATGGTGGTCTGTTTTACTGCTTTTTTTCTTTGTATAGTTATACAATGCTGTATTTCTGGTGCCCATGTGTTTGTTGGGCATACTGTTTTGTAATGCTTTTTCAATTGCACCTCAACAAAAATGAAGTAGACAAAAAAAAAGTTAAAATTTTTTAGTAAAAATTAGATCATGCAACTTAATTTTCAAAGTATTTTGATGATTCAAACTGGATAAAATGTAATATGTACAAATATTTTATTTCTGTCCATTATTTTTACTCTATTTACAATCAGCCAATCAGCTGGAAAAAAGCATACAGATTTTCCTTCCCATTCTAGTGTCAAGTTAATTCCAGTGTTCTAGGGCAGGTTTAAGATAGTATCTTTCCAGCTATTTTCTGAATCTACATTCAGGTCTTCTCAGTACTTGAAAAGCCTTGAAGGGCTTTCATAGCAATCTTCAAAATGGTATCATTGTATGATATCCAAATCACCTCAACTGACCTAACTAAAATGAAATAAGTGAATCAACACCGAGGGGCTCCTGGACCTAAATACTTGTCATTGACACTAGCATTAGGGGTTGATTTACTGGGGAGTGCAAAATCGGGTGCATAGATACCAATCAGCTTCCATTTTTTTTTTTTGTCTTAATTGAACACACTGAAGTTTGAAGCTGATTGGCTACCATGCACAGCTTCACCAGATTTTGCACTGTCCAGTTTTAGTAAATCCACCCCTAAGTCTAGTTATCATTATCAGAGTAAGGCATGTTATAACCTAAGAAGGAAGACTTGGACAGGACAGATCCAGACAGACTAGGCATGAAGCAAGTCCAACTGTTTGATTTAAAGACGAAGCAAAGAAAGCAAAATTATTAAAAGTTTGTTTACATTAATGTTAATAATTGTGAATATGCACATGGTCTTTACTAGACTTAAAAAGGTGAAACAAGTGACTGACAGACATTTCACTGATTTAGTGGTTATAGCCTACAACGCTTCTATGAACATTTTACAATTTGAACACTACCCCAGGGCCAGCTTACCTTGGTTTCAAGTGATTAATCAATAAAGGAGCATTTCAGAAAAGTATAAGACAAGTTGCAAAGTCTAAAAGCTACATTTGTGACAAGGGCAGGAACATTGCTTTTTGGTTTCAAAGTGATATCAAATTTAACACAACGAATGCATCGTACACACGGTGCGATGGTCGTACGACCGGACATCCAAAATCGTATGCTGGCTGTTGTGTCTCGTGTACTGACATGCACTAAGCGATCGTACGACCAAGCCTAATGTGGTGAAGTGCTACGAGCGTATAAAGAGGAAGTTCAGGTGCATGTGATTTGTGAATTAGGAACGTAGGTTTACACGAACGGACACTTCCAGGCGTTCCTGACTTCTGAGCATGCGTGTTTTGCACGTACAGCTGTGTTGGCGCAACTTCTCTGTACACACGATACAATGGCCGTACAACGCCTTGTTGTACAACAAAAGTCTTCTAGTCTGCTCATCCAACTTCTGTTGTACGACCGTCGCAAGTCGGCTGTTGTAATTGCGCGTACTAACGGTCGGATGATCGTACAACAAGCTATTGTACAACTGTTGTACCATGTGTACGGGTCTTAAGGTAGACATATATTTTTTTTTAACAGAAAGGTAGACATATTTAGTTATGCTGTTTATTGTCAGTGGCAGAATTACACAGATACATTTTCATCTCTCTTATCTCATATATTCATATATGTTTGTTCTGAATGTGATGATACTATTTCCATCATTTTAAACAACTGAGGGCTATTTGCATTTAAACTGCTCATATAACAAAACCAAACTGTGGTTTCAGGGAATTAGAAATCTGCTTTGTAAAATTTCACTTTCTGGGCCTTTTTTATAATGGAATAAAACTGAAATGTCTCAGCTATCCTATATGTTTTGACAATATCTAACCATTACTTTTTCACTACTTTTTTCTAAAAGTAATTTGGCCCAATGCTTTTTAAGATACCGTATATACTCGAGTATAAGCCGAGTTTTTCAGCGCATTTTTTGTGCTGAAAAAGACCCCCCTCGGCTTATACTCGAGTCAGTGTCTGTGGGTGATGAGTAGATTCACATTAAACAGAGCCATGCTGCTTCTAAGAGCCGTTCTGAGCTTTGTAACTGTGATTAAACACATTGGAATGCAGAGAATGCTGAGAGAGGTGTCAGATTCTCAGCTTGATGTCGGGAGGTGGGGGAGGTGGGCGGGACAAGCTGATGTTAGCTGTTCAGTCCCGCCCACCTCCTGATCTCAGTGAAGAGCTGCAGCTCTCTCTCAGCATTCTTTGCATTCCAATGTGTTTAATCACACTTACAAAGCACAGAACGGCTCTTAGAAGCAGCACAGCTCTGTTTAATGTGAATCTACCTTACTCATCCCTTATGTGTTCTGGCTACAGTCTGTGTCCTGGATAAAATCCCTGTGTCCTGGCTACAATACCTGTGTTCTGGCTACAGTCTCTGTGTCCTGGCTACAATCCCTGAGTTCTGGCTCCCTGTCCCTGTGTTCTGACTACAATTTCTGTGTTCTGGCTCCCTGTCCCTGTGTTCTGGCTACAATTCCTGTGTTCTGGCTGCCTGTCCCTGTGTTCTGGCTACAATTCCTGTGTTCTGGCTGCTGCATTTGCCACCCTAGGCTTATACTCGGGTCAATAACTTTTCCCAGTTTTTTGTGGTAAAATTAGGTGCCTCGGCTTATATTCGAGACGGCTTATACTCGAGTATATACGGTAGATTTTACAAATACATACAGGGAGGATATTGTTTTTACAAGCAATCTCTCAACTAAAACCTGACACATTGCACTGTGTTAATTAAGATAATGCATACTTGTATATTTAGGAATATAAAAGGGAACACTGTTATGATGAGGAAAGCATGACATCACCATGCAAGTTCTGTGTTTTGAAGCTTCGAAAAACATAGTTTTAGGAGAACACCCCCTTTTTTTTGTAAGTTATAAAGAACTTTTGGTAGGTGCAACAGTTGCTGCAGTATATTGCCTCAGTTGAAGGGTTTCAGAAGCAATTTGCTTCAAATAATAGTTTTAAGCAGGTGTTCCATGTTAGAACTAGGCAGCCTAGGCAGATGTAACTACCTTCTGGACATGCTGCCTCATAGAAAAATGGTGAAGAGGTACTGGCTAAATCATCCAGCGATTCTGCTTAGACAAGACCTGGAGCTGTGTGCAAGAAGAAATTATACGCTGTCTGATGTGTAAATGTCATGTAGTTCTGTATTTCTTTGTAAATGACCACTTCCTGCAGATGAGCTCCCTATTTACAGGCATGACTGAGCCAACCTCCTTTCAAGACACTGAGGCTGAGGTCAAATTGGTGTGCTGTGGTTTGGGTGCAGTGCAACTGTATCTGTGTTTCAACTGTGGTTTTAGGTGTGATTTCATTGACTTCTATTAGACCTTCACTTTCTGAAATGATGCCAAAGATGCAGAATTCAGGACTTTGATGCACTTTCATGAAAATGCACAGTCTAATAGAAGTCCGACAGAAATGACACTGCGGATTGAGACAACTACACACTAAACATATACTTTGTTCATATTTCATGTCTGAGGTTTAAAACCACTAAGTTTTGTTACCTTAATGCATTTTATGTACAGATACCCCCAGCCCCTCCCAATCCTAATCCAGTGATGTGCACGAAAGCGACAACTCTCACAGCTGACTCCCTCCTCACTGGGCAGGTCGATAGCTGCGGGGGCTATTGGCTGTCATTGCTGTTGATAAAATACTGATGAGTGAGCAGGGGTGGGGCTGAGTCACCCGGTCTTTGTCAATGGACGCACACAGGGCGGCTCGGAAGCAAGCCCACACAAGTGCCCCCATAGAAAGCTTTCTATGGGGGCACTCACCGAAGAGAAGGAGCCTGCATTGCCAGTGGGGGACCCCAGAAGAGAAGGATTGGGGTTGCTCTGTGCAATACTATTGCACAGAGCAGGTACGTAGAACACATTCATTATTTTAATTTAAAAACAAAAATTTAAGCTTTAATGTTACTTCAATCTTTCAGACAGAAAGCTAATGCACAGAGATAAGCTCATCTGCATTAAGGTAAAAAAAACAACTTCTGTACTGCAGGATCTCCCCAAGTAGCCATATTGCAATGCATTCTCAGAAAATTACAGCGGCTGCAGATTGAAAAGGAAAGGTAATTTTTAATAACAGTCAATTACAATATGACTTGTACTGCAATTGTACACGCTATATTATTTTTTCATTATTTGCTATTTTTCCCCCTACGAAAGTGGAGTTATCCTTTAAATAACTACCACTACAACAAGTGTCCCCATTAGTTGATTTCTGTTCCAGTGAGCATTCCTTGACCTTTACTCCAGGTGACAATAGTTACTAGGATAACTACTAGGATGCATAGAGAGATTTAGGCCCCTTTCACACGAGCGGCTGTTCTGCCATTGCTAAATATAAGCCAGATACCAGACTCCAAAGCACAACGATTACTTGCATTTGTACATTCTGATTAGCCATGATTACGTGCAGCTATGTTTAGCTGCAGTGGAAACATTCTTGACATTTCTGAAGTGCTTCCTATTGATTTTTCTATGCTTGTTGCCGTTGCTATCCGTAGGTGACACAGTGCACTGCTTTTACCTACAGATAGCTGCAGATAGCTGCATTACATCGTTCCTGGACGCATTCAAATCCACTTTTTTTATGGTTCTAAATCATCTGTAACAAAACCGTTGCTAAATGCAGAGTGTGAATGGGGCCATAGGAAAGCATTGTCACAGTATAGCTGCGGTAGATAACTTCATCTATCCGCAGCTAAAAGCTGGATTCTATCCGTCCATGTGAAAGGGGCCTTAATCTTCCCAGCAGGGATGCAGACAGCAAAAAAGTTGATAATCCTACCAAGCTTACTACAAAAAAAAATAACTTTTGGATTTAGACGGATCGTCCATAGACAGGCAGATATCTCCCTGAAAATAACTGCTTTATCAGGATGGATTTTCAAACAGCTTGGAATACTTTTCTCTGTGATAAGCACCAAAGCAATAGTAGTTACTTGTTATCATTGAAAACATTTTCAGGTCTCTGGGAACCCTTGTATAAACCAATTCATTGTTGGTCACTAAGAAATATGCCCCTGGTTAGTAGAAAGAATGCTTACCGTGGTGGTCAGAAGTATACCCTTCAAGACGGCTAAGAATGTATTGGTCATGCTGCTGGCTCTATATAGGCAACATCAAATGGAACCCCTAGCAACCTCTGAAGGAACCCAAGGGATGACCAGAACTTTGGTTGAGAATGGCTGGCCTAGGTGGTCATAAAATGACCAATAATTGTAAGTCAATCACAAAACTGGCAACATCCCTAATAATTATGAGTCCATTTACAGCCACCCATGCTAAAGTGTCTAAGCTTGCTACCACATGATCCAAAAACGTTACATGAAATGGATTTAAACACTCTATGCAACGTAAAATAAGGCAAACTGTTCTTTGCTCTATTCAACCACAGGCAACATCAAAGGAGGCTTATATTCCCTTGTGGTTCAAAAACTAGTCATTAGAGACCGTTCAATTATATCAATTTAAACTGAAATAAAATGACTGAAGGTTCTCAAATGTATGCAATACTAGAGGTATGTAAAATTCTTAACATTGTGTGGTGATTTACTTAAGTAAAGTGAAGTGATTCTCTTGCTCCTGATTGGATATCCAACCATGTGCAAGGAAAAAAAAGAGCTAGAAACTGAAAGAATGAAAGAAGAACAGGTTAATTTTACCTCACCTTACTACTGTGAACCAGCCTATGTGCTGTTTATCTATAATTATGTTTTTACAATTAAGAGGCAGTGTAACTTTTAATGGTACTGTATATCCATGTGAAAACACAACTCTTAAAGAGTAATTCCACTTCTGTTGAGAAACAGACATTCCCCTCTGGGTGATCTATGTACATTACAAGGATTTTAACAAACTTTTGTTGCAGATTCCTACCTTTTGTTATTCTGAAGAAATTTCTGTGTGTTTGTCTGTGTCCATGTGGAAAGTGAATCTAATGGGAGTGGTTTCATAATTATCAATCAGCTGCTGCATCTGCATGGCTATAATGAGAGAAATTGCTGGGTCTGCATCCCTTTAGATATGATTTCCTATTGGGAGTATCTCACCAAAAATGACATTTTTATTGCAGGGGATGCCTGAAATCTGATTTGTACTTTAGTGTAGACTTCTGGGAAAATCAGTGAGATAATCACACAAGCGGGAAATTATGTTTCTGCAGGGCGTTCTGTACACATTCTGTGTACAGAACACCTCCAGGTAGCCATATTAACATTGCATTTTACAGACAATTACAGAGCTGCAGATTGAAAAGGAAAGGTAATTTTTAATAACATTCAATTACAATATGACTTGACTTGCAATTGAATACACTATATTATATTTTTTACTTTTTTGCTATTTTCTTCTTCACAAAGTGGAGTTACCCTTTAAACTACACAATGCCTAAAACATGACCACTTTACACACTACTCGAATGTGGGTACTCCATCTACATTCACACTTTAAATATAATTTACAGTATATGTCATGTTTTATCCTCAGTAATTCTCCATATAAATTAGCAACTCCATATAATGGAATGCCATTAGATTATTTTTATTTTGATGCCATGTATTACAATTTCTTTAAGTTAGTGTTCTTAGCATTTATATTGTTCCAATAAACCACACTGCATATGCCCGCTGCCAAATTCTACGATATGTACAGAAGAAGCAGTTCATTTTTCAATCACTGGTTTCTTCCTGTTAAACCATGGTTGGTACATTACACGATTATCACTACTGCAAAGGTGCCTCAATTGCAAATATTTAGTAGTGTTGTCATGGGATTTAAGTTATGTTCATTCAAAGATCTAGACGAGCTCAAGCTCATCCCCGAGCTACTCTCAGCAAGGGAGCACATCCCCCCTGCGTTGTTTTTATTCTACACATATGTTATGGATGTTTGCTGTAATGGTTACCATTCGTCTGCAATGAAAGTCTTTCAGTTCTGCCTGATAAGTGGAACTCCCCGAGAGAACATGACATTCCACAGACACGCTCTTAAAAAAATATATATATATAATAAACAAAAAAAATTCTGTAACACCCCAACAATTTCACAATGAGAAGCCTTTCAAAAATCATTTTCTTCTTTTTTTTGTGCTTCAGGAAGCTGACCCTTTTCTCTGAAACACAAAACATTCATAAATCATAACAGCTAACCTTAAGAATACATTACTCCAGGGCACATTTTTTCTTACTACACAATCTGAGTACTATCCGAATACATGTTTATAGACAGAATCCTGTGCTGCACGGAAGGGGCAGCGCTCTGCTAGGAAAGTTTCAGACACACCATACACATGGAAAAAATTTGTGTATAAAAAATAATGGCACTGGTAAAGTTGTACGGCTGAGTTTGACGCAGCTGATGATGACATTTTTTAAAAAGTGTTTAAAATGTACTATCAAAATATCTTTTACACAAAATAATCCTATGTTCCCAGGTTAAGAATTTCACATGCCATCATAATTATTCTTACTCATTAACCACTGTATGCTAAGAAGTGTGCAATGTGTACTGATACCACTTTCTGGTAAATACCACCATAAACTGCATAGACCATAACCACAGCCAATAGTCCTTGTGTTAGAAGGAAAATCTTACACTGGCTCTTGCACATGGGCCACCTGGACAAGTTCAGCATATTGCCTGATGCATTTTCCCTGCCCACATGACATGAATGGCTGTGTGCCGCTGTACTGTATACTGTATGTATATGACAGCATATGAGCGTTTGCAAGAAACTGATCATTTTAAATACAGTCTACATGGACACTTATACTAACCACTCCACCCATCTGCTTCAAAATGAATTTTGAGCATATACATAGGCAAAGGCGAATCCAGTATAACAACATATTTACATCTCTCTTAAATAGGGTAACCAGACTAGAGGAAAGGAAAGAGTGGGATTTCAACAATAAAGGGAAGTACAAGTAGTGCACAAACTGGGTACTGTACAAATGCACAAATGTATATGAATGTACACTGTGTATGCTATATCACAGTATGAAATATCCAGTTCAGGGTTTCTCAACCAAGGTTCCATCGAACCCTAGGGTTCCTCCAGAGGATAAGTTCCCACTAGCACCATTGATCTTTTTAGCTATCTATAAGGGGTTAATTCTTCCCAAGTGTAAGAAGCAATCTTCCCACTGGCCATCACAGTAATGTATAATGAGTTGTAGATATAGTCAATTTTAGCAGGGGTTTCCTGAGACTGGAAAGTTATTTCAAGGTTTCCTCTGCATTAAAAAGGTTGAGAAAGGCTTATCTAGTTTTAAAGTAGCCATGTGTGCCTGTAGCAGACCCTTTGAATCTGACACAATGACCTAACCAAGGAGCCTGAATTTGCAATGAATTATGGGAGAAGATTGGGAGGGGGGGTATAAAATAGCTAGTAAATATAGTATTAAAATAGTACTAAAGCCTCAGCTTTTTGCATACAAACACATCTCTCCTGACAAACTATTCACTGCACGGGTAATGATTATTAAACACAACTGCACTAGTCAATTACATATAATTAATTTTTCCTGGCACAGCTTCCGATTTGCTCCATATGGGGCTAGTTTCAAATTTGTGGGGGTGTGGGAGTGCATGTAAATCATACACGTTCCTGCACCATTACTAAAAACATGCCGCTTTAAGAAAGTGTGCAGAGCTGCCATTAACTCTTAAAAGCACCCCACACACTGAAAAAAACTGGTGCGATTTCCCATACATGGAAACACATGCTGCCAAAGCACCATGTGGTTTCTGTGCTGATCTGTTTTCAAAAGGGTGCAGGGACCTTTTTCCTGCAGAAAACACAGGCACAGGAGCCCATTCAAATGAATAAGCTACTGTGCCTGAGCAAAGACCGCATGCAGAACCACACAAATGTGAACCTAAACTAACTGAACCTTTAGTCAGGGAGCACGCACTCTGAATGCAACTAAGTGTCTTCTGATTGATTTCTTTGAGACTACATATCCCATCATTCAGAGCACCATTGCATGTGCACACCTGTTATGACTTTATTATTTCTATTTATCTGGGCTGCCTCTATATGTCCAGCACAAGCAGCATGTGCACATAATTTGTGAGCCCTTATTTTGTAAGGAAGACAACAGTATGGGGACAGTGTGAAAAGGGAGGATGGAAAAACATAAACAGCAGAAGAAGCTGAATACAATGTAATTCCTAACCTCAGAATCTTAAATATAAGACAAAATTGTGTTTAACCTCTACAGGTCCGCGCTATTGACAAAAGACGTCAACAGCGCGCACCTGAAAATCCGGGGGGACGTCCATGGACGTCCGCCCCTTTACACGCCCCCTGCGCGCACTGGGCGCGCCGCCGCCGCACGCTGCGTGGGCGTGCCCGCGGGTCGGGCGGACTCGATGTCCGCTCCTGACCTGCGATCGCCTTACAGAGCAGTAGAACGGGGAACCGCCGATGTAAACACGGCGGTTCCCCGTTCTGTGACAGGGGACAAACAGATCTACTGATCCCTGTCACTGGGATCAGTTAGATCTGTTATGTCCCGACCAGCCCATCCCCCCCACAGTTAGAACACACCCAGGGAACATTGTTAACCCCTTCACTGCCCCCTGCTGGTTAACCCCTTCACTGCCAATGACATTTATACAGTAATCAGTGGACATTTAAATTTCTGATCGCTGAATAAATGTCATTGGTCCCAAAAAAGTGTCAAAAATGACCGACATGTACGCCCGGATATCAAAGTCCCGATAAAAATCGCAGATCGCCGCCATTACTAGTAAAAAAAATAATAATAATAAAAACGCCATAAATCAATTCCCATAGTTTGTAGACGCGATAACTTTTGCGCAAACCAATCAATAAACGCCGATTGCGATTTTTTTTACCAAAAATATGTAGAAGAATATAAATCGGCCAAACCCAATAAATAATTTTTTTTTTTTTTTATTTTGGGATATTTATTAGAGCAAAAAGTAAAAAATATTGTTCTTTTTTCAAAATTATCGCTCTTGGTTTTGTTCATAGCGCAAAAAATAAAAACCGCAGAGGTGATCAAATACCACCAAAAGAAAGCTCTATTTGTGGGGAAAAAAGGACATCAATTTTATTTGGGGCACGACCGCGCAATTGTCATTCAAAATGCGACAGCGCTGAAACCTGAAAATTGGTCTGGGCAGGAGGGGGGTTTAAGTGCCCAGTAAGGAAGTGGTTAATATCACTTTAAGGGTGTGAAGCAAGATAGAGACAGAAGCAAACAAATGACAAACAGGCTGAATAGGGATAGCAAATTGTCATTTATTGAAAAAAGGGTCCTTATTTTACCCCTAATGAGTTTAGAGCAGGATCCACCTTAAGTTTGAACTCCAGAACAAAACTTTCATTTAAGGCTGGGTTCACACTATTGTGAATTGGATGTGGTTCTCCGCATCCAATGTGCATGTCAGGAGACTGTGACCGGCTCTCAATGGATCCGGTTCACACAGCTTCGGGACAGCTGCGGAGCAAATTGCACAGGAGTCCTGTGCATCTTCTGGTCCATTTCAGGTCCAAATTCAGCCGAATCTGAAACGGTGAGCAGGGATGCACCGGACTCCTGCTGTGAGCGGTTCCGCACAGCAGTGGGAACCCAGCCTTAAGGTATTCCTCAAGATTCAAAAAGGACATAAATCCACTTTGTGTGCATTAAATGCCTCCATCTATTACCATGTAGACATAGCAGTGAGATCATCACTGTGCTGTATATAGCCTGTGCAGAGAGCAGAGCCACCTGTGCAGAGAGCAAGTCCACCCACTACAGGTTTTCTGCAGAAAATTACAGGAGGGGCAGATACAAGGAGAGAGCAGAAGTGACCGGCCTTTATGGCAGGCAGCTCCTGCACAGAGGTAAACTTTCACATTGGATTACTGGACAGATCTTGAATACACAAAGATTAAAGGAAGAATACACATTACTCTTGTATTCAGACAAGTGTTGCTAGTCTCAGAGTTCAGCTTTAACTATTAGGTTAGTGAGCTCAGTAGGGATGAGCCCACCTTGCTTGTTCGAGCATTTGAACAAACATACAAACTTTTGCCCCTTTAGCTCCTCTGTTCAAAATGAATCCAGGGCAAGCCGACTCATCCCTGGTGCTCAGCAACTACTGGATTGGCCTTAAGGCCCATTTCACATTGGGGGCGGTGGAGCATTAGCGGTAAATTACCGCTAGTCACAGCAGGTATTTACTGCTGTTAGAGCGGCGCTATGGCTGTGGGAGCAGTGTACTTTTAACCCCCCACAAAGGGTTAAAACAGGGTTAAAAGTGCCCGCTCTCTGCGCTTCCGAGGCGGTGTGCAGCCGTTTCAAAAGCGCTGCCCATTGTTTTCAATAGGCAGGAGCGGTATATTACCGCTCACCGCACCAAATATGCTGCTTGCAGGGCTTTTTGTAACGTCCTGCAAGCGCACTGCCCCAGTGTGAAAGCACTCTGGCTTTCACATTGGGGTGGATTGGGCTAGACATTTGAGTCACTTTACAGGCGCTATTTTTAGCTAAATAGCACCTGTAAAGCGTCTCAGTGTGAAAGTAGCCTTAGGCACAATAACTGCAATAATAATTGTAGAGGAGTAAATTGGGGACTACCATTAATGATGTATTTTGGAGTTAATAATGTGTTAATGTAACATTCCTGGTCCTAATACACGTTATCAAAGTTTTGATTTTGCATTTAATTGTTATATTAACATTTGCAACAAACTGTAACCAAAACGTCATATATTTTCCATATCCATCCTAACACGTAGTACTGATCTCCAGCTCCTCAACTCGAAACTTGTACAATATATACAATAATGGTGCACAGGTATATCAAGTAAACTCGGAATTGCATGTTAATTGATAACTTCACCTTTGGAGCACGTTACATGGTCCACATGTATTTAGGGTTAAACATGTAACATGTTCCAGCTAAGGGTATTGCTGGAAAATCTCCCGCTGTTAGAATAGAATAGTGCCACGGGAGGGATTCTCCCATCAACACTAAAAGTGTTGATGGGGGGAATTGAGCAAGCAACCCTTGGCTGAAGAAATAAAGTTGCAAAATCTATGGCCAGCCTAAGTCATACCAAAACAGAAAACTTGGCATTCCTTGCATCCTTAGAGATGTGAACCTCCTCTCTTGCCACAAGATGATGTTCTGCATATAGCAACTATAAGACTTATGGCACCAGCCGGAAAAAAAACAACATTCTTAAGAAGCTGGGATGCTGCAATTCATATAATTTCCCTTCTCCCATCTCCCCAAGGTCCTGCACAGGGCACTTTCAATTATTGCCAAATAAAAGGAAATGCAGTATGGACGATGGGACCCCAAAGAGAACAAAACACAATTTTACATTACTTTAGATCAATATACCTGGGAACTTGCCAGAATTGATCCAGAAATGCCAGAATTTCAGACCACTGAATCATTACTGGAATCAGGCAATTCTGCAGGACAGCCTGCAATATTTGTACACACAATATGAGATGTCATATTATTTGTGCAATACTCTGCAGAGAACCATGAGCCTAGATATGAGCCCCTAAAAGTAAGTACCGTGCAATACTCTGTGTGTGAGAGCAAACCATGTTTTCTGGTCACTGGCCAGTAAGAGAGATACGGCTCTAACTACAGCTTATGTTTACACCCTGCAATGCTGTGATTGGTCACAGCAAGCATATTGTAAGGAGGCTCTGTACCTTTTGCCTGTGATCCACTATATCCAATCACATTGTGAGCACATGTTGCATAATTACATAGTTGGTGAGGTTGAAAAAAGACAAAGTCCCTCCAGTCCAACCTGTGTGTTTGTGCTTATATGTTAATAGTACATTGTGTACCCCTGTATGTTGTGGTCGTTTAGGTGCCCATCTAATAATTTTTTGAAATTATCGATGCTCCCCACTGAAACCACTGCTTGTAGAAGAGAATTCCACATCCTTACTGCTCTTACAGTAAAGAACCCTCTACGTAGTTTAAGGTTAAACCAATTCTCTTCTAATTTTAGCGAATGGCTGTGTGTCTTTTTTAATTCCCTTTCACTGAAAAGCTGTTTCCCTATTGTGGGGTCACCAGTAAGGTATTTGTACATTAAAATCATATCCCCTCTCAAGCATCCCTTCTCAAGAGAGAATAAGTTCAATCCTTGTAGTCTTTCACCATAGTTGAGATCCTCCAGCCCCTTTATTAGCTTTGTTGCCCTTCTCTGGACCCTCTCCAGCTCCAGCACATCCCTTCTGAGGACTGGTGCCCAGAATTGGACGGCATACTTAAGATGCGGCCGGACCAGAGTCTTGTATAGTGGGAGAATTATCGTTTTATCTCTGGAGTTAATCCCCTTTTTAATGCATGCCAATATTCTGTTTGCTTTGCTTGCAGCAGCTTGGCATTGCATGGCATTGCTGAGCCTGTCATTTACTAGGACCCCTGGGTCCTTTTCCATCCTAGATTCGCCCAGAGGTTCTCCTCCTAGTGAGTAAGTAAGCTGCATTCTAATTTTTAGCACCCAAATGCATTATTTTACATTTTCCAAAATTAAACCTAATTTGCCATGTAGTTGCCCACCTCATTAATTTGTTAAGATCTTCCTGCAAGGTTTCCACGTCCTGCGTAGAAGTTATTGCCCTGCTTAGCTTTGTATTGTCTGCAAATACTGAGATTGAGCTGTTTATCCCATTCTCCAGAATGAATATGAATAAATTAAATAGGATTGGTCCCAGGACAGAACCCTTGTGGACCCCACTTTCCACACCAGACCATTCTGAGTATTCCCCATTTATCACCACCCTCTGGACTCACCCCTGTAGCCAGTTTTCAATCCAGGTACTCACCCTATGGTCCATGCCGACAGACCTTAGTTTGTACAGTAAACGTCCATGGGGAACTGTATCGAGTGCCTTTACAAAATCTGGATACACCACATCTACAGTCCTTCCTTTATCTAGATGGCAGCTCACTTCGTCATAGAAGGTTAATAGATTGGTCTGGCAAGAACGATTCTTCATGAATCCATGCTGATTACTGCTAATGATACCGTTTTCATTACTAAAATCTTGTATATAGTCCCTTATCATCCCATCCAAGAGCTTGCAGATGTTAGGCTATTGATGTTAGGCTAACTGGCCTGTAGTTCCCAATATTGGTGCTACATTGGCTTTTTCCAATCAGCTGGTACCATTCCAGTCAGTAGACTGTCCATAAAAATTAGGAACCATGGTCTGGCTAACACTTGGCTGTTCCTTAAGGACCCTTGAGTGTAAACCATCTGGTCCCAGTGACTTATTAATGTTAAGTTTATCAAGTCTATTTATAATGTATCAGTATGTCCTCCCATATGTACAGTAACTGGTTGGTAAGAGGTTAAATAGACCGTCAAAACATATCTAACTTGTAAATCTAAAACTTATAATGTCAAGGAAGTGCTGTGTTACTGTACATATTTATAAAAGGTTTTCACTGGGCAGAGTGACCATACCCACTATAGCCACCCTGGTATTCCAAAAGCCAATCATTAATGCAGAGAAGTTCTACGAAGGTGCACTAGTCCTTCACTTTTTTATGAAGCCATAAGGAGAATCATAGTCAGTCCCACCAGGTAAGATGATGAGCAACTGTCTTTGTGAGGCATCTGCTCATCTTTAAGCTCATCTCTGGGCAAAATAGTTTTCAACATTATTATACAGCAGGTATTGTGTTACCTTTTTATTATGTACCCTGTGATAAAAGATTTTATTATGCATTGTTGAGTTATCCTCTCCTGAAGTCACTCTTTAGAGACTCTCTCTTCAGCATTTCCTGTGCAGGGGAATGGAAACCTGTACCTGGGTGACCAGTACCCTCAACACTCACAGGTAGTTTTCCGTACTTTCGGTAGGTTTATTAAAATTAAACTTGTGTATGCCTGTCTCTGCCCAGCTTCTCAGCTCACCCACTGCTATCTTCTTTGTAACTCTTTCCTCTGCTCCTTCTCACTATATTGGCACATGGAAGATAGACTGATCTGGGGTCTGTTTTGCAGTGGGTCAATAGGTGAAACAAAGGCAGACTGTCTTCTATTGGCCTCCATTCACACCTGAGCAAAACTGGCCTAGCAGATGTGGCTCACAAGCTCCGATACACCACACCACAAGACACCACATGGAAAAACCAGAAAGCAGATTAATGGAAGATGATGACAAATAATGCCACAGATTATATTGCAAAAACACATGAAATGCGCTTCAAAAACTTTCATTAGTGTGTGAAAAAGCAAGCAAGAAAGCTGCTTCAAAATTGCCTGAAAAAGCTTATGCTTAAGTGTGAATGGGGGCTTAGATTGCTACTGTATTGCCCTGCCGGAGTGTGTAGCACCTGCAGCTTGCTGTATATCACCAAAAGAAGCTGATAGCTCTGTCTCAAGGCAGCAGAGTAGTGATCTGGCAGAAATAAAAGCTTGGGGGCATGTCCTGGATGCCGAGGAGAATGGCCGTCTGATCCTGCAGCTCAATCTCTCCGCGACCCTTTAATCAGCCTCAAGGTCCCGCAGACGCCACTCTTCTTTCACCTAACATGGGGAAAGCTGACAGGGAACCCGCCGCTGCCCGCTCCAGGTCTCCTCGAGCACCCGAAACCCAGCTGAGTGCGAACATCCTGGAGATGTTCCGCTCCCACTCCAGGTCACGGGACGCGGCTTCCACACAGGCCTCAGGCCTCGGCTCTGGAGTAGGGCCGAACGACTCGCCCGCTCGCACAGAGGCCCTCCCTGAAAGAAGCACAGCACGATCGTTCCAAGCGGTAAGCATAGACGATCTACGCAATGTAGCAGCGGACATAAAATACACAATATCCGCCGCCATAGCAGATCTGAGATTCGACATGCAAGCTGTAGCGGCACGCTTAGAGGAGGTAGAAGAAACAACAGACAGACACGAGGCAGCCATTGCTGATACCAAACATACACTCTCTGCACACTCCCAGCACCTGAGGGAACTACATAGAAGTATAGAGGATTTAGAAAATAGATTCCGAAGGCATAATATTAGATTCAGGGGCTTGCCTGAAACGATTGACACCGATCAAATAGTACAAGCAGCCACAGCCATATGCAATGACCTGCTAGGCAGGCCACTGGAGACAGCGGTGGATTTGAACGCATTCACAGAGCCCTCCGCCCCAGAAGCAGGGACACAGATCCCCCCATTATAGGCTGCCTAGTGGACTTTAAGCTTAAAGAAGACATAATGCGACAGGCCAGATTAAGGGGCCGCATCTTGCACCAGGGATTTGAGATAAATTGTACCAGGACCTATCGCCAATAACCCTATCTAAACACAAGGCTCTGAGGCCCCTACTGGATATCCTCAGGGACCGCAACCTGCCATACCGATGGAAGTTCCCTTTTTGCCTACAAGCAGGTTCGAGCTCAAGAGTCGCACACCTGCGACACCCTGATGAACTCACTGTTTTTTGCGATACATTAGACATCCCGCAGGTTGAGATCGAGAATTTGTCACTGGACCCCCGAATGCCCTCTCTCTCTCATGAGGAACCAATGGATACCCACAGAAGAGAACCGTCTCCATCCCGTAGATGCTGCTGCCGACACTCAATCCCTTCTCCACCACCACCCAATCGTCGCCCACCCAGAGAAGGCAACGTTCTAGCCTCACCAGTGCACAGAAGACCCAGGAGAGATTAAATCTCTTTACAACAGGGGATGGATTCGGGAATCTTTGCCTTCCTTACAGCTCTCGCCGCCCTGTCTACAGTGACTCAAGCAGTACCCTCAACGGAAAAAACTGCAGTCCTCATCTGGCCTGTTTACTACTACCAGCTATAACGGTAACTCATACCCTGCTCCCCCACTCCCCACCTCTCCACCTCTTCCCTTCTCTCTTATAGATGGGCTACCTTCCACCCAATCTCAATGTCGAAGACACTCTGATCGCCGGACTGTAGATCAACGTGAGCGTTGCCTTGGCCACAATGATATGGGACCATAAGCCTTCTCTACAGACAAACGAGGTCGGGTAAGCACTCACATGTACACGTGCATCCGGATGAACTACTGGCCCTATGCCCCACTTTCAGTACCTGCCATATATGTCGGTTGCTCTCCCCTCAATAGGTGGGTAAAGCTGATAGATACGCCACTCCCCTTGCACAACAATCGCTTACACAGACGATTACCACCAGCCTTTTTATGGATAGTTTATTCAGACCATCATTGGTAAAACCAGGTGGCAAACTAAGGGTCCCCTGCTCACAACACTGTGCATAGGAACCCCACAGGAACAATTTACATTACTCAAGAGGTCTACTCTGGATTCCCAAAATCGCAGAACAATAACTCTTTTCTGAAGAGCTAGCAGGAGACCCATACTTGCTCTAAGTAGGACTCCCGCTTCTCTGCAAGGGCCACCTAACCCCAAAATCACACATCTTGTTACAAGAACTAGTTAAGCTTTCTGTCCCTAGGAAGACGCCTGGCATCCCAGCGGGGCATCACGGCTCTGCCCCAGCCTCTAGTCTATGTATCACTATCCTACCCTCTCTCTCTCCGACGAGACAGAGGGAAGAGGGGGAAAAGGGTCAATGGACTGAAAGAGAGAGGGAAGGAAAGCTGTTATTTGTTATGTGTTATTCGTTATTTGTTATCTGTTACTGTACACATAAAGTTTGTCTTTCAAACTGTTAGATATGGACTAGCCTCCTCCACGGGTCAACGGGCCCCAGCGTACACTTCCGCGAAGAGTACTAGTCGCGGAGAGGGGATGAGAAAGAAAGGAGAGAGGAGTATTTCACCTCTCCCCCCCACCCTTTTTTTTTTTCCTCTCCTCCCCGCCTCACACTTGACTCAACTAAACTAAACTAAACAAAACAAAATTATACTGTTCTCTTGGTTAACATATGTTCTATTGTTACTTATGGGTACCTAATACGAGCCAGGAAAACGAACCAATATTAGTTGTTTTGTATCTAGAGAGAATATCAATGTTCATGTCGGGTATTTTGTTCTGTTAGCCGGGGGGAGGGGTTGTGCTCTGGGGGGTACTCCCTCTTGGGGACAGCCACCCCTCCCCACCCACAATGTTACATGCAGAGCAGGATGGGATCGACATGCTCGATACCCTCCTACCTGTCTTCTCCAATGGAAGAGCAAGTCCTTGCCTCTCTTTAACCCACTTCCCCATCACAGCTCCAGCCCCCCCTAAATTATACACCTTGCTAAGCTCTTAACCAGCACCCGACACCACACAGGGTACACTATCCTCACTCACCTTATGAGAGACCATCTAGGCGCCCAATACTACCACCACTGTCTCATCACATGCGATGCCTAAGCTTCCTCTTTCGTTGGTGATCCCCCCCAATGAACCTTTGGCCTTAAGTCGCTTCTTTCATATAATATGGGCGCGACGAGGCGCTGCTAACCTCTCTTAATTTACTTACACAAAACTTAAATTAAGCGACATTATCCTCGCTCCTACCACCTACCTACAAAAGCACAGACTGACCACCTGTGCTGAACGGAGGCGACATTTGTAAATTCGGCAGGTTAGCTGGTCTACCCTAGCCGCCACCTTTCCAACCTCCCTCACCTTACAGCCCATAGCTAAAACTACCACTCTAGTTCCCCTCCACACACCCCCACCCCTCCCCCTCCCTTACCTGCTTTACCCACCCTTCCACACAGGGGAAGGGATACCTCAGGATCAAAACCACCTCAACTCCATATTTAGATGTCAGACATGCCACCAGCTAATCCCCAAAAAAACCTTAAAGCTACATTAAAGATACTTTCCCTCAACGCCAAGACCCTAAATATACCGGAAAAAAGATCGCAACTCATGTTATATTTAAAAAAAACGGACATCATTCTCCTTCAGGAGACACATTTCAAAGCAAATCATATCCCTAAATTGTCAAACAAAGATTTCCCGGTAGCAATACACGCAACCAACCCTCAGGCCAAAACAAAAGGAGTTTCCATACTCATCTCGAAGCGCCTCCCATTTGAGATATCGGACTCCCTTCTGGATGCGAAGGGCCGTTACATCTTCATTAAAGGGTCACTACGGAACAGGCCCTTGACGATCGCAAACATATACAGACCTAATTCATCTCAACCCAGCTTCTTTCACAACGTAACAATGCAACTTTCCTCCTTCCAGTCCGGCCTGCTCCTCTTAGGAGGTGATTTTAATGTGCCATTGAACCCACTGGAGGATACCTCCACAGGCACCTCCGCTCTCCCCTATAAAGCCATTAAACACATCAAGTCGCAACTAAATGACCTTTCGCTGCATGACACCTGGAGAACCCTATATGCCCGCACCAGAGACTTCACCTTCTACTCCGCACCCCACAACAAATATTCCAGAATAGACTACATCCTTATATCACAAAAAGACCTCCCCTTTCTCAAAGCTGCCACCATTGAACCCCAATTCATCTCAGACCACAACCCAATAACAGCAACTCTAACTCTCCCAGACCATACACAATTTGGAGACTCAATGCCTCCCTCCTAACAGACCAAATCACCAACTCAGAAATCTCTGAACAAATATCTCACTTTTTCGCAACCAACAACACACCAGATGTGACTTTAACCACTTCAGCCCCGGAAGGTTTTGCAGCTTTAGGACCAGAGCACTTTTTGCGATTCGGCACTGCGTCGCTTTAACGGACAATTGCGCGGTCGTGCGACGTTGTACCCAAACGAAATTGGCGTCCTTTTTTTCCCACAAATAGAGCTTTCTTTTGGTGGTATTTGATCACCTCTGTGTCATTTCTTATCGCCGCTATAAACAAAAGAAGAGCGACCATTTTGCAAAAAAACCCAAATTTCTTACTTTTTGCTAAAATTCGAATCCAAAAAAAAAATATAAAAAAATTTTTTTTTTCACCGTTTTTGGCCAATTTATATTCTTCCTCATATTTGCGATAAAAAAAATCGCAATCGGCGTTTATTGATTGGTTTGCGCAAAAGTGGCCGCGTTTACGGATGATGAGAATTAATTTCTGGGGTTTTTATTTTTTTTTTTTTTTTTTACTAGTAATGGCGGCAATCTGCGATTTTTAGCGGTAATGCGATATTGCAGCGGACATGTCGGACATTTTTGACACTTTTTTGGGACCAATGACATTTATTCAACGATCAGAAATTTAAATGTCCACTGATTACTGTATAAATGTCATTGGCAGTGAAGGGGTTAACCTGCAGGGGGAGAGCTAGGGGTTAATAGTGTTCCCTGGGTGTGTTCTTACTGTGGGGGGGTTGGGCTAACATGGGCATGAGAGATCTAACTGATCCCAGTGACAGGGATCAGTAGATCTCTCATGCCCCACTGACAGGGTGGGGAACCGCCGTGTTTACATCGGCGGTTCCCCGTTCTTTGCCCTGTAGCCGCTCATCGCGGCTCGCCGGCGGACATCGGGTCCGCCCGAGCCGCGGGCACACTCCTCAGGAGTGCGGCGGGTGCGCGCGCGCGCCCCCTGGTGGCCAAAATGTGAATCACCGCTTATTTACGGCGATTCGCGTAGCGCTCCCCCACTGCCGCCGTAAAAACACGGCGCGCGGTGGGGAACCGGTTAATATCACAATGGGAGGCACATAAATGTGTGATCAGGGGCTTGCTAATAAAGAAGACTGCAGATAAACGTAGACACCAGAGAGATTTACTCAACAAGCTGCTCAAGCAAATAAGGGATCTAGAACAAGCACATACATTATCACAGGCCAAGCTCACACTAGAGAACCTTGAAAAGGCCAGAGAAAGTTTGCGTGAAGAATTGGGCAAACGGGTCAGAAAAAATTTCACCCTCACGCAAAAACTTTTTTATCAATATGGCAATAAGAGTGGCAAGCTCTTGGCCAGAGCGTTACAATCTAAAAAAGCTAACACCCTAATCAGAGCCATCCGCAACCCACAAGGCAATCTATTGACAAAAAAGGAGGATATCGCTGACCATTTTGCCCAATATTATGCAGAACTGTACAATCCCCCCCCCCCCACACACACACACCGGCTAGCCCCTCAGACCCTAGGCCCAGACATGAGATCCTGCCGGACTTTCTGACCAAATACAGCCCGAAACCCTTATCTCAGGAACACAAGGAAACCTTAGATGGACCGCTCACAAAAGCAGAGTTATATGCTGCCATACAGCAGATGAAGCAGGGCAAGAGCCCAGGCCCAGAAGGCTTCTGTCTATCCTACTACAAAACATTCCAAGGCCCTCTAACCGACCCCTTCCTCAAAATATTTAATCAATTGGCAAACCCGGATATCTCCCCTCAAAATCTTCTCGAAGCCCACATTTGTGTGATCCCCAAACCAGGAAAAGATAGCGAGAGGACCTCGAACTACAGACCCATCTCCTTATTAAACACAGACCTAAAGCTTTTTGCTAAAATATTATTAAATCGCCTCCTCCCACTTTTGAACGACCTGATATCCAAAGACCAAGTGGGGTTTATACCGGGTAGGGAAGCAAGAGATAATACTCTTAAAGCAATCAACATTCACCAATGGCTTTCCTCAACAAAACATCCTGGGTTCTTCCTCTCTTTAGATGCCGAGAAGGCGTTTGACAGATTGGCTTGGGACTATCTAGTAGCTGTCCTCCGCAGAATAGGGTTGGGAGATAGAATGTTAGGATTCATCTCAGCACTATACAAAAACCCTAGAGCCCAAGTCAGGACCAATGGCCATCTGTCAGACGCCTTCTCCATAAGAATTGGCACCAGGCAAGGTTGCCCCCTATCCCCCCTGCTCTTCGTTCTTACCCTCAAGCCTTTCCTAAATATGATCAGAAACAACACAAGCATCCACAGAATCACCATAAAAAACAAACAATACAAAATAGCCGCATTCGCTGACGACCTTTGCCTCTTTTTATCCCAGCCCAGAATTTCGCTACCAAACCTCCTCAAGGACCTCAGTATCTTCCATTACATTTCCCATTTCAAAATGAATTACTCTAAATCACAGGCCCTCAACATCTCCCTATCCGAAGATCAAACTGCCCATTGTAAAAGATCCTTTCCCTTTGAATGGGAACCAGACTCAATAACTTACCTGGGTATACAGATCCTGAGGAAACTCTCTAATTTATTCAGCACCAATTTCCCCCCTCTACTTTGAACCATCACAGATGACCTCAAACGCTGGACCAGGGCGCATTTTTCCTGGTTTGGCAGATCAGCAATTATAAAAATTAATGTCTTACCCCGCCTCTTATACCTCCTGCAAACAATCCCCATTGCGATACCAAGAAATGTCTTTCTTTCCCTTAGGAAGTTATGCCGCACATTCATCTGGAACCACAAGACCCCCAGAATCAAGTACTCCCAGCTGGTGAAACCCAAAATGAAAGGGGGGATAGGCCTCCCGGACATACAGCTCTATCACATGGCATGCCACCTGCAGAGAGTCTTAGACTGGCATTTGCACCAACACTTAAAGGACTGGATAGCCCTGGAAAATTCATTTTCAGAGATGCCCACATACCAAACCCCCTGGCTGAAAAAACGCAACTGGCCAGCAGAACTCTTGTCACATCCCAGGATTGGACCGACCCTCGCATGCTTCGACATAGCTGTCCAGAAACACAAAATCTCCTCCCTATCGGGCTCTATGACCCCGCTCCTACATAACCCAGACTTTCCACCCGGCCTTTTTGCCCACCCATTGTCAGGCGCTCAACCAAGGATTGGCCTGCGTCTCCACCACATTTTAAATGGTGATAGGGTCCAAAGTCAAGAAAATATCAATGCCAACTTAGCACCTAATCAGCTTGATTTCCTTAACTATATGCAAATTACACACTATGTTAACAAACTTAGAGCCCAAACCGGCTTCTCTAAAGACCCTACTCCCTTCGACTCTCTCTGCATCAATGAGATCCCCCAAAGGCACGTCATTTCTCTAGTACACAATATGCTTTGGGACGCTACCCCACCCAATGAGAGCAAAACTTGTACAGCATGGTCGCTAGCCTTACAATCCACCCTTTCCGACAGTGAATGGAACACTATTTATCGCCACACACACAAAGGATCCTTGAATGTCTCTATTCAGGAAAACGGTTATAAAGTAGTCTCCCGCTGGTATCGTACCCCTGAAGTCTAACACAAATTCAATGACAACATCCCGAACAAATGCTGGAGGTGTACACAAGGCCAAGGCTCTCTCCTCCACATATGGTGGGAGTGCCCCAACATTCAAAAATTCTGGAAACAGGTACACAATCAGATAAGCAACATCTCCACATACTCCTTGGAATTCACCCCTGGTCAATACTTATTGCACCACCAGGAAAACACAGATCCCTCCTATCATAAATCATTAGCGATGGCCATGGTTAACGTGGCCAAACTCTGCATTCCGAGACTCTGGGGCTCCCCCAGGACCCCCTCCCTATCCGACTGGTATAGACAAATTAATAGAACTGCGGAGATGGAAGAGCTCATCTCCATCTCTCGCAATACCCCAAAAGGATACGCTCAGCGCTGGGCCTGCTGGACCCACTTCCAATCGACAGACACGTATAAACACATTGTGTTCCCTTACGCTCACTGATATCGTACACCATAAACACACAAAAGCCATTCTACAGCAAACACAAGCTGCAACTCAGCATCTTTCTAGAATACACCCTTCAGTTGGACCTAACCATATCCCCTGGCCTCAGCCCCATAGACACGCTTTCTCAAAGCGGTTACTGGCCCCGCTAGCAACCCTTTCCCCTACTTCGAGGTAGAGGGTGCTTTTGAGGAAAACCTACAGCCTTTCCCCCCGCAACAACAGGCCCCCTTCCCCTGGTGGCTTGCTTCCCCCCAGTCCAACCCCTTCCCCTTCCCACACTCCCCACCTCCCCCCCACCCCCTTCTCTTACTCCTTTAACGACATACTCTTCTAGGTATTATTTCTAGGGGGAGTACCCCCCACTGGACACGCTGGTCATGTTTCTGCGCACTGTCACATACCTGGGAGGGAAAATACCTCCCCTAGATTACAAGGTGAGCATTAAGACCAATAAGAGTATAATACTCAACAACTTTGCCAACATGTTGAATAATGAAACTTGCACCATTCTGCTTCTGTATGTCCATATTGTATAAGACACCCAAATATGTATCTCTTGTCATCTGTCATACTTAATAAAGCTTTTTTGGAAAAAAATAAATAAATAAAAGCTTGACTTTCTCCACTTGCTCCATCTATTTACAACTCTGCTTCACTGGGCTCTCGATAATTAATCTCTGGGCAAGTCATTTTTGGAGAAAGGCAGGCTTTGTTTCTTGCCAGATCGCTATTCTGTTGCCTTGGACGGAGATGTCAGTGTGTTATGTTGATATACAGCAAACTACACACGTTGCACGCTTCGTGAGGGAAGCACAGTAGCAATCTGACAAAAAAAGGGGTTGATTTACTAAAGGCAAATAGACTTTGCAAAGAGCAGTTGCTCACTGCAAGAACAGTTGCTCCAGAGCTTAGTAAATGAGGAGAAGCTCTGCTGAGTTTCATCATCAATCATGTACAAGCAAAAATGCTGTTTTTTTTTTTATTTTCCTTGCACGTGATTGGGTATTCTTTGCAAAGTGAAGCTTTAGCTCATTTACTAAGCTCTGGAGCAACTGCACTTGCAGAGTGCAACTGCAGTTTGCAAAGTGACAATTTATTTTCCTTTAGTAAATCAACCCCAAAGACTCAGCCACAGCCAAATGCTGCAGTTACTTTTCTGAGCTCTGGAACAGAATGGAACACTTTTTCTTTCTGCCACTCTCTCAGGGGCACAATTTTCAGGAGGGAAATGAGGAAGTTGGACTTGTAGTGTTGTGTGTGTTGGTTTTCTGCCAAGATTGCTAAATGACAGGGCACCGCCCACAAAAGTTGTATCTTTATTCTGAAAGGGTACCTATTGTGTACGGGAACCCTGCTGACTCCTCCCACTTGCTGCTGCGGCAGAGATCTGGAAGGGAGTCCTGTGAAGACTTGAGTTTTCTTCATAAAGGAAACATGTAGGTGCAAGCATTTTTTCATGTTTTTAAGGAGTGGGAAAAGAAGATTTTAAAAGTTTTACTGTATTGCCTGGAGTTCAGCTTTAAAATATGTATGGCACCCTTTTACATGTGTCACCTTCAACAAAAGTTATCGTATGCCCTCTTATGAAACAAAGAGATATAGAACATGTTTAAGATTAAGAATAATCTTTTAGACTATACGCTCTAACGAGCAGGGCCCTCTGATTCTTCCTGTATTGAAATGTATTGTAACCATATTGCCTGCCAATCTCGCTGTACAGCACTGCGCAAACTGTTGGTGCTATATAAATCCTGTATAATAATAATAATTTCTACTAAACAGGTTTCAGCAACCCTCTATAGGGTTAATAACATCACAGCATATGATTAGCACGCACAAAAAGCATACCATGCACTGCTTTGATACCACCAGGTGCCGTACAGTCCAGGTGCCACTTTTTTGCTGGCTGCATTTAGCAATGACTACAATGGTCACAAAGTCTGACCCTTTGGGGATACTAAGAAAGTGCTGTGCAGAGTCTGCAATATGCCAAATGGCATCACTGACACCTGTGACACATTTAAGAGGTGACACTTAAAGCTGGGGTAGAGGGGGTCAAAGTGGCATTTGTCATCACCAATGTTTTTTCTTTTTTTTTTTGCACATTCAGCTGCGGAGCTCTGAAATTAGATCATTTGCTTGTTTAAACCCCCATGGTTCTCTGAAAACACAGTGGAATGTACAAGCATCAGTTTAGAGTTTTATAGGTTAATGAGAAGCAGTCAAAGTGATCTCACCAGTTTTAAATGAACTCGGCTAACACCTATACTCCACAGTTTCATCACTTTCTGAATATTTTCACACATAAAGACAAATAGTAAACTTTGAAAAATGGCCAACTCTTCATTTAGACTCTTGAAATGTAAAAAAAAAAAATATATATTCCTTACAAATGTAATGCTTAAAGCCCAAATTTAAGCCCGAAATGGGGCTTTAAAAGAATATTTCACAAATATTCCAATACTCTGGCCAACATAATAATAATCTGGAAATCATTTTACTAAAGATGGCTAATCTATCAGCTACTTTAAACTATATAAATATGTTCATTTGTGCACTTGTATTAAAGAAGTCTGGTGTTTACCAATCAATTTTGGTAACAGGGAGCAATGTGTGTCCTTAAAGTGTATCTAAACCAAAAAATTAAACCAAAATGCTGTTGCAGTTATCCCTGTAATGTTAAAATGTGTATTCCTTTTTTAAATGTGTGCTTTCACACCAGCAAGGTGTATTCAAAGACACTTACTTTACTGGGTGACAACGCTTACACACTTTAACTGCCAGGTTGTCACCTTTTCTGTGCACTCCTGAGTTGGGCCACAAGTAGTCATGCCAATAAACATTGTGCTAGCACATTCTGAGCACACATCCACAAGTGGGTTGCTTTTTAAAGGCAAATGAGATACTCAATTTGTAAGTGAAGTTGCACTTTGCAAAGGAAGTTGCACTTTGAATGGGGATTTTCACCTAAGCTTATTACATGTGGTGAAATTTAACTTTTCCAATAAAAACCAAAAAACAATCATAAAAATAAAAAAACAGCAATTTTGCTTGGACAAAATTGAAAGATAGAAACCAGCAGAGCTTCACCCAATTCACTAAGCTCTGGGGAAAATTCCCATTCAAAGTGCAACTTCCCTTGCAAAGCAAACAGTCTAATTGTCGTTAGAAAATCAAAGGCAGGATGTGTACAACATGGAGAGAAAACATGAAAAAGGGGAAATGCATTTATTTAATAGGAAAATGCCATCCTGTTTTAGTGACCGTGCTCTACAAACTAACGTTTTATATATAAAGTTTAATGTTTAATTCTGTTAAAGCGTACTTGGCTTTTCTAAACACAGAAGTTATCTGGGAAGTATGACCAATTTCAATGCCTCCCAGATCACTTCTTCCTGCATTTTAGCTTTTATGCTTTAAAGCAGGTTTAACTGAGTTTAGACACACTTAAATGCATTTAGCCATTATTAAAGTTTATATTCAGATCCTGGGCACACAAAATTCAATTTTGAAAAATCATTACCTGCGTTTATGTGCATTTAGATATGTTTTTTAGCACATATAGAAACAGGTTTCACACTGCCATCATGGATGAGGCCTAGGAATCCTACTAAATCTGAGCTATGTAAGATCAATGCGAAATAAAGACAACAAAAACTGCAAATATAACCTTGTGCTAATTACCAACAGTTATGCAAACATGGTTTTTGGTAAAGCAAACACAGAAATATTATGAGTGGTAAAGTATTAGATCTCTGTTATGGTTTAGTGCTCTCTGTGTCTCCAGTAGGAAATTTAGGCTGCATTCACAAAGCGGCGATCCGACTTCAGGCGTGACTTTACCAGGCAACTTCAAGGCAACTGGGAGGCAACTTGCAGGCAACTTCAAGCTTGACTATGCCAGGCGACTTTGCCTGTGATCAGAGAAAGGAGGGAGGGGGTTGTCCTGGATAAATTCTTTTATTTTAACTGTAAAGTCACTTTAGATGGGGGATCCGACTTAGAGGCTACTAGTATTGAATTTTATTGGCACAAGTCAGATAGAAGTCGCCTAGAAGTAGTACAGGAACCTTTTCTGAAGTCACTCCGACTTCAGTAGTGTACATTAAGACGGCTCCCATTCATTTCAATGGGATTTCAAATGTCAAGCAACTTGGGGAGGCTTGAGGCGACTCAAGTTGGAGCGCAAGTCGCCCCTGTGTGAATGGGCAGTTCCTCTCATCTCCTGTTCTAGACAAATAACAGGAGATAAGAGGGAGTCTCACCTGACATCTGCCAAATGGAATCGTTTTCTCGATTGGGAGAGCTGCCCCATCACTGGTAAAAACTGTCACCATTTGCATATCCTATCCTATCACAATTGTCACTGTGGCAAGAAGTAAGGGTAAAATGTCTCATACAAGACTACATTTCTCATGTTCAGCCAATGGAGATTCCTTCAGCCACACTAATCTGCACCGCCAGTTAATGCATTCAAGCAACTGCAGGAACCTCGGCTGTCTGAATACCCGAACATCGACATAATAGGATACAGTCACTGTTTGGCCACCAATATTCCACCAAGCTCTTTCAATTCTTCTATTGAGTTTTGTTGCAGTGGGTGATGCTAGGTCCATAAATAGATCAAATTTTGTCTGATCCCGCTGAAATTAAAGCCGTGAATGGCCAGCTTAAACTTTTCTATCAAAGACACAGCGCTAAAATCTGACAAAGGTCCAAACCTGTCCCCACCATATCCAGAGCTAAATAATTAGATCCTGATGTACTCTCCTATTTTGACACCTGCAACCCATCGTATCTGACCAACCCACCCTCTTTTTGTTTTTTACAGTCTCTCTGACCCAGCCACATGCGTTTCCTGTGACAGAAGATGGTAGGAAGGTCCTCTTGGTTCCGGTTGAGCTCCCCCTATTTCCTCCCACCTTCTGCCCAAACCTTTTACCACCCCCCACCTCCCTTCCCCTTTTTTCCCCTCCTTCCCTATGCTTCTATAACCCTCTTCCTGGGCTGGCTGCTCTCAGCTCCAGGAATACTTTTGAGCTGGGAGCAGGGGAGGGCTAGGCCAGGGGGCAGGGTGGCAATTGTCCCCCAGGCCACGCTAACTTACACTGAAAATGGCCGATGGCTGCTGCCCACTCACACTTTTTTCTTCTTGTGGAGGAAGCAGGGGCCAGGGGCGCAGCCACCCACTAACTGCAGGCAAGGGGGGGGGGGCACCCAGGGTTGGCTGTGCTGATAGGCACTGGTGAGCCTACATGATGGGCACTGATCAAGTTGCATTTGATAGGCACTGGTGAGGCTGCATTGATGGGTACTTGTGCGACTGCATTGATGGGCACTGGTGAGGCTGCATTGATGGGCACTGAGGAGGCTAAGCTGATGGGCACTGAAGAAAGCTGCATTGGTGGGCACTGATGAGCTGCATTGATGCATTATTTTTGTTAAACCTCCTTTGTTGCTATTAACATGAAATTATGTTACCACATTGTATCATATTTGTCTTGCTTCATAACATCAATATCTGTTATAAAACCTGGTGAGCATTAATGGTGAGCTGATTCGGTGGTTCAATGGGCCACTTGACTGGTCTTGCCCCCCAGGCCTAAGGCTGCCAGCCCTCCCCTGGCTGGGGGGATCGCGTTGGCCATAGTTGTTAGTTACTTTGACATGGCAAATCTCTTTTCGGCTCTTGCCCTTCCTTCTGTATGTGCTTTCCCTCTCCCAGAAGTGAAAAACCAGATGCCCTCTTTCCCCTGGTCTCCTCTCCCTTTTTCACTCATTGTTATTTTGCTTTGACCTATATAATGTTCTCCATTTCTGTTTAAAGTGATTGTAAAGGCTTGTTTTTTGTTTTTTTTTAAATAACAAACATGTTATACTTACCTCTTCTGTGCAGTTGGTTTTGCACAGAGCAGCCCGGATCCTCCTCTTCTCGGGTCCCTCTTTTCTGCTCCTGTCCCCTCCTCCTATCGAGTGCCCCCTGAGCCAGCAGTTTGGTACAGGGGGCACCCGAGCCGAGTCAGAGTTCCGTGTATCCATTCAGACACAGAGCCCTGACCTGGCCCTGGCTGACTGACTTTCATTGACCATGGCACCACTGCTGTGTCTCAGCCGATCAGGTGGAGTGTCCTGGATGGTTGAGAGGATTGTGGACATCGCTGGAGAGAGAAGGGGCTCAGGGTAAGTATTAAAGGGTGCTGCTACACACAGAAGATGTTTTATCCTAATGCATTCTATGCATTAAGATAACAAAATTCCCATGATGTCAGGCTACGGCAGTATAGATTCCTGTAAACCTGATTTTTATTGTCATAACTCTGGTTTTCAACTATGAACTTGTATTGTCTGGTTGACAGGTTTATGTTCTATGTGCAATAACTATTTCCAATAAAATGTTTTTGGATTAAAAAAATAATAATTAGATCCTGATGGAGATGCAATTGTTGAAGTTTCCAAAAGAATAGCATTGTCTATATCCAATTACCAACCGGGCCACTTTTTTACATTTGTTGGTTACAAGCTAAAAACATTTTTTTTTGCTAGAAAATTACTTAGAACCCCCAAACATTATATATTTTTTTTTCAAACACCCTAGAGAATAAAATGGCGATCGTTGCAATACTTTTTGTCACACGGTATTTGTGCAGCGGTCTTTCAAGCGCGATTTTTTTGGAAAAATTTTACTTTTTTGAGTTAAAAAATAAGACAACAGTAAAGTTAGCCCAATTTTTTTTGTATATTGTGAAAGGGGATGTTACCCCGAGTAAATAGATACCATATATGACATGGTTGAAAATTGCGCGCACTCGCGGAATGGCGACAAAGTCCGGTATTTAAAAAGTTCCATAGGCGACGCTTTAAAAATTTTTTTCGGTTACCAGGTTAGAGTTGCAGAGGAGGTCTTTTGCTAGAATTATTGCTCACACTCTGGCGATCACGGCGATACCTCACATGCGTGGTTTGAACACTGTTTTCATATGTGATAGTAATATATGGTGACAGGTACACTTTTTGGAGGGCTGGGGGGTCTAAAAGACCCCCCATCCCTCCTTTGCACTTCACAGTATTCAGGTCGCCAAAAACGGCGATTCTGAATACTGTAATTTTTTTAAATTGGCGCCGTTAACCGCCGAGTAAACCGGAAGTGACGTTGTGACGTCGCTTTCCGTAATTTGCCAAAGGAGACCCGATCGGAGCGGATTACGGCATCTATCAGGTCTCCTTCCAGCCGGCGGAGGCGCCGGATAGTCGCTCCGGTCTCCCGGTGGGACAGGAGGCCGGAGAAGAGCGGCGGGAGGGGGGGGGATGTCCCCTCCCGCCCCCTGGGATAACGACCGAGCGGCTCCTGAGATGGATTGGTCGCTATCCCCGGATAGCCGACCG
>BLSH010310639.1:379785-410118 GCA_018402905.1 Glandirana rugosa
TTTTGTTCTTTACGAGTGAGTAACCCCTCGTCTAGTTTCACGAAGTGTTGAAATTATTAAAAGAGGTCAGAAATCAAAATGTTATTACTCCGTTGTGAAAAAAACGAACTCTTTGAGACGAAGTTTAAAATAAATACTCGACATGTGTTGAAATTACAAAGTATTTCTTAGGACGAACATTGTCCAGTATTATGTTCGGTGTTAATCTTATTTCAAACGTCGGGTGACTCACATATTTTTCATTTCTTGTTGTTCCTGATTCCGAGTCAACCAACATTTCAGATAGTCTATTTTCCCTTGTTACTAGGACAGTGACAACATCTCAGGTCCGTCCGAGTAACTGTCACGTCAAACATGACTTAGCACAGCACACATTCAGTACAAACTGCACTGTCAATGAGCCTGCCTGGACTCTACAACAGTGACAGGATCATTGTTCCCTTTTATCTGATAGACTTTACAACCAACTGAGCCTTAGTCCTTGTTGTTCTTTACTTTTTATACACTCAGTGGGCTGCAAACTTTATTCTAATTGTGGCTTGTATTATGACCTGTTACAAGCAGGATTCTTTATGAAACATTAAAGTTGTGTACAGCTCATAAATAAAATTTGAAGCAGAGTTTCTCAAGCAAAAAAAGTGTTGCCTCATTATTGTAAAACTAAAGACTGGAGAAAATTATTAAAGTTGTGAAGCACTTTGATCTGCTCCCCAATGAGTGAGCATTTCTTGTTTTATGCTGCTTACCAACTAATGAAGGGATAACGTTAGCTTTTATCCTTGCCAGTTTTCTTCCAGGAAAACCTATGCACTAATCAGCTGTCCCTGCTAATCAGTCATCTGGTCAATGACCTTTTCACATAAATCTTAAACTCTGGCTGCAGAAAATGGAGGCTCTGGAATCAGAAGGGGCCCGATTTGTGGGCTGCCAAGTGTCCTATGGAATTGGAGACCAAAAGGTTAAACAGCAGAGTCATATCCTGGCTTGGTGATAAATCTTTAGTAAAAGGCGTGAACTCTAACACCTCAAGATAAACTTCATTACTGAGAACGGTTTGTTTTCAATCCAGAGTTTAACAAAACATTGATCTATGTAAATTAACAATGCTTCACTTTTTTCTTGTTTAACAGAAAGTATGAATTTTACCTTTTATTTTAAAAAAATGAACTTTGAGTGTTTTTATTAATAGCATTTAGGAGCATTTAACCTTTTAACATCAAAAACGCAAAACAAAAGGGTGTTTTTTCTCTACACACTGAGCTTATGCCTCTAAATGACCTAATGTGCATGGACACATAGGATAACATTAGTAGCTTCTACAGGCAAAACACTAAACTCCTCTAGGAGTTTTTGAAGCCTGTGTGCATGGACCCTTAGGCCTCATTTACATGGGGTCTATGAATGCATACCCTGTGCAAAGGCCGTGTTTACCCGCCATGGCGATGTGCAGATGTCCCATGCATCCCCATGCAGGCAGTCCTACTGATGTCAACTGGGATGCAGCAGATGCATGGACACAGCCGCTGCTTGCAATATGACATCCATGTGGGTGCACGGCCCCCAATGCAGACAGTGTGAGTTTGGGAACACGCACCCATACCCACATGGATTTCATATTGGGATCAGTGTCTTTGTCCATGCCACCACTGCGTCTCAACTCACATCAATGGGACTGTCTGCTTGGGGATGCAAGGAACACATATGCATTCCTGTGTGGGTAAACACGGCCCTCATCTCAGTACGCATTGATATGCCACGTGTGAACGAGGTCTAATTCAACACAGGACATTCTTGCTTCCAAGAAGTTGTATCACCTCTATGTGGGATACCATACAACTCTATCAGTACCAACCATTCACTTTTGCCTATTAAGAGTCAAGTACACTCTGATCACTCCATATGTTCCTGAATTGGAGACTGTGGTCCATCTATGGCTACCCTAACAAACTGGCATGAAAAGTAGGCATGCATGTGCTGCCGGACTTAACATAGGTCTACACTGTGTAAACATTTATAAACTGAATATAACCCATGGTTATAACTCTTCTATAGTATCCATTTTTTGGATAAAAATAAAAATAAAAAAATAAACAGTATACATGACAACAGTGAAAATATCAACAGTTACAATTTACTTACACCTTCATATTAATAAACTAATACATTTTAACAATTATATGCATATTTACTGCATTAGTATCCTTCAGAACATGAAAAGGTAAATGCACACTAAGCAAAAAAGATATAATATTACTTACGATAGTGTGGATCAATGTAACCGTTTCTTGGGTCCATTGCAAATAGAGTGCCCCGATATGGAACAGAATGTTCAGGTAGATGGGTTATAGATCCATGGATTTCTTTCTTTATTAATGAGGCCCTTTCCTCGCTAGATGTAGAAGGCTCCTCACTGATTTTGCTAAGGCCTTGCCCTCCTTGTGCCTGCATGGTAATTGCATTCCTTCTTTCTCTGTGATAGGCCTGAATGGGACTTTCATCCTCTGGAAGAAATAAAAAATATGCAATCAAAAATATTCTCATAAACGACCGCTAAGACTAATGAAATGAACCGTGTTGTCAACATTTATCTGGCATCAAATACTGAGAGAGTGATGTTTAATCTTTCATTCTACGAAAAAATAATTAAAGAAATTCTGATTAGTTGCTGTTGGAAACATTCCACTTTTAGGAGTTCAAGGAGCATACATGCCCAGTAACCGTAATAAAAGTTTTAAGAAAATGGAATAGCTTCTAGGGGCAAGGACTGCCTGGCTTGAGTGGTTTGCCAAATTCTTCCTTAATGGTACGTCTAAACACAGACAGGAATACATTTGACAACATATACCAAAGTTATTCTCCAAAGAACATCGCCAGCCAAATAGCATAAGTACATAATACAAATATGGGCACCCTGGGATAGAGGTAGACCGATATGGGTTTTTTGCTGGCCGATGCAGATATTTAGAAATCGAGGTGGCAGATGGCCAATATATTTTTTGGGCCGATATGTATGTTAGGCCGATTTTTCTTTTTTTTCCCTTCATCTCACAAAATTAAAACAGCTAAGTAATAAGAAGTGATACAGAAAATTGCTTCAATTAAACATTTATTAAACAACACAACAACCCTCCAATCAGTGCACGTGCATGTATAATTTAGAATAAGAACCGTGTATCTTAAATATTAAATACACAAAAACAGGTAATCAAACCTTTTGGACGAAAAAAAAATGGGCTAACTTTACTGTTTCATTTTTTTTAATTCATTAAAGTGTATTTTTTCCAAAAAAATTGCGTTTGAAAGACCTCTGCATGAACAAATGGCGATTCACACTACGCTGCCACAGTGCAACAGTAAATGTACGTAAGCCTGTCAGGAACTGGTTAAGATTAATAGGAGTAGGCTAGAAATAACTGAAATTCAGTCTATGATTTTACAGTTTGACCAAAGAATTCTAACCAGAAGTGCTTTAAAAACATTTTTAAGCAGGCAAGGACTTTTTTATTCTGGAGGTTAATACTGCCAAATTTTAGTTGCTGTTTGTGACTCTAAGGTTTTAGCTAATTTCTTTTCTCTTTTGCAGCAATTACCAGCGATGTTCATATCTTTAGTAATCAGCTATCTGAATAGGTCAGCGCTAAAGCCCCTTTCGTATGAGAGATTTGATTGGGTACGGCTGTCTGTTTTTCAGCTGGACCAGATCTGACTCTCCATTCTCCTCTATGGACTGCCCACTGTAAATGGACGTTTCCATTTACACCCGAATACCTCCAGGTCCAATCTGATTCAGCCCAAAGAAAACCAGAAGGGGCACCTGTTCCCCTCCAGCTGGTCAGGTTGGATAGAAGGGCAGCCAGGTGTAAAAAGATGGCCGGTCTGTTTACATCCAGCTTCCCATAGAGCAGAGCGGGTTGTGTGTGTGTGTGTGTTTGCTCTGCATAAGGTGAGTGGGCACGGACCTGTCATCCACCTGCTCTGCTCAGCTCTCCCCCTGCTGCTCAGATCCCCTGCTGACCAAAAACGGATCCAGCCCTAACAATAATACCATTTGAAGCAGTCTGACTTACTCAAGCAATGCATTCTGCCAAGGAAAATTATTGAAAATCAAGTTTCAAAGGCTGGGTTCTGTACAGCTGAAAAATGCCAGGTAGGTCTGAGCAGTATGGTAGCTTTTGAGTAAAGGCCCGTACACACGGTACAATGGTTGTACAACAACGGTCGTACAACAGCTTGTTGTATGATCATCCCACCGTTAGTACGCGCGATTAGAACAGCCGACGTGCGACGGTCATACAACAGGAATTGGATGAACAGACTAGAAAAAATTTGGTTGCACAACAAGTGGTTGTACGACTGTTGACTCGTGTGTACAGAGAAGTTGGGCCAACAAAGCTGTACGTGTAAAACACGCATGCCCAGAAGTCAGGAACGCCCAGAAATGTCAGTTCGTGTAAACCTATATTCCTAATTCACAAATCATATTCACCTGAACTTCCTCTTTATACACTCGTAGCACGTCACCACGTTAGGCTTGGTCGTACGATCGCCTAGTGCATGTCAGTACGTGAGACTCAACAGCCAACATACGATTTTGGACGTCCGGTCGTACGACCGTCACACCGTATGTACGAGGCTTAACTCATTCACTATATTCCAGTAGATAATTGTCATGAGCATCCACCAATATTTTTTTTTTTTTGTGTCCACTACATTCACTGGCGGTTCTGACAATTAGAATGCAAAAGAAGAAATTGTCATTTACATGTAGGCGCTTGGTCTATACAGCTAGTATTATAAAAGATAACTTACTGTGTACCTGAGTTCATTAGTGTACAACTGCTAGAAATACTACATAGTATGCAAATAAAAGGTCATTTAAATAATCATAGGAACATAACATTTGTTACTACTTATTTAAACCTTCCCAATGAACTCTTTTTTGATTCAGGGCTCCACCCACACAGGTCTTAATGTCAATAGCTTGAAAGCAATCAAACCCTGACCATCATATATGTATGTGTGCAAAGAAAACAAAACTTCCAAAAGTATAGTATACATTTTTTAAAAAACACTATGTAATAATAAAAAAAGAAACAGCGGACTATTATAATAAACATTTCCTCACTTTTTGTTAATTGCTAAAATCTCCCTCTCCACTCTGCAAAAATTCACACGTGCTACTACAAAAGCTGACAACTACAAATATGTGTCTTGGCATTTGTTAATTGCTGTTGTGTGCTAACAAATGGTTTCAATGAACTGTACTTATTTGGACAATGATTCATTTTCAACCAAGCTAAGCAGGTGCATTTAGTGAATCTTTTTGCCACAATGGTTATAAAAATGTAGGTGGGAAAAGGGCAACTCCATATAAAAAGATATAAAACACAGTTGAAATATATAGATATTTACTGTTTTATTTGTCAAAGGATCTGTCACTTTGCTCAGCCAGTAATTTACGCATCTTAATTATATATATATATATATATATATATATATATATATATATACACAGAGATGGCTAAATTCCAATCTATTCAAAAACATGCAAGCTCTTGTCTGCCTTTCAGTCTTTTGTATTATCTATGGAAGCTCTTTTTCTTTTTACACTGAGCCTTCCCGGTGTTTTGCCCTGTTGATTTGAAGAATAATTATCTTACTGCTTTATAATCCGAGGGGTCACTGGTTTCTTTTTCCATGGGAAGCACAGATGTTTGAAATAATGACCTATTTATTTATTAGCTACACAGAACACATAGCAATGGTGATACTAGATCATAGAGGGGAATTTATCAAACTTGGAGCAGTCGGAATCTGTAGCAGTTGTTCATGGCAAGCAATCAGCTTCTATCTTTCATTTTCAAAGTTTAAAGCGGAGTTCCACCCAGAATTTTTTTTTTTTTTTTGGCATCCACTCTTTTAATACTAAATAGATGTAACCCTTTTTTCCTTACTTTCGAACCACGTAGTAATTACATGTATTTTATACTCACAATTTCGTTTCTCTCACTGCTGGATTTTTCCATTTTAGGTGAGGGCATCTGAAACCCATCCATAGTCTCCTGGCATCTCTTCCTGAAAGAAGTGCATGGTGGGTAACCATCATGCACTCCTGGATCTCGGTCCGCCTTAAATTGCATCAATTCCTGTCAGGAAATAACACGATTTTACAGTACAGGGAAGCCCACTGACTCCTGGGAAATGATGTGTTACATCTCCCAGGAGGCCAGGCGAAGCAGGATGTGAGGAGAAGAGCCTAGGACCTAATAGGGGCAGATTACAGAGACCACCTAGCAACAACCGACTTAGGGTGAGTATAAAATTTTTTTTTCCTTCAAAGATAAATCTATAGAGGCAAGGGACTTGAATGATGTAAAAAAAAAATTCTGGGTCGAACTCCGCTTTAACTGAACAAGCTGACGATAGAAGCTGATTGGTTGCCATGTTCAGCTGTACCAGATTATGTCTGCCCTAGTATTAATAAATTCCCCCAGTATGTCTATTTCTATAAGCATTCTCTGTGCTTCTGGAAAAATGTGATTTATATACAGGATTCCAAATTTAAACATTTTCATGGCATCTGTTTGCAAGAAAATGTTTGCATTCATGTTTTATCTGGGCTGATTGTTCTGCCATTCAGTAGCTGCAATCCTACATTTCCTTTGCTTTTTGGGGAGTTTATGTAAATGCACATATCAGTGTTTATCTGTCAACCATGTACTTATATGAGAATGTTTTATATAACCTCATAGGTATACAGTATCAAGGTGCAGTTTGACTTTGCTTCTTTATTTGTAACAAGCACTATAGGTTGTTTTATGCTGGACAGATGGCACATCTGAATAGGGATTGGATCTCCTAGCATACAACTGGGGAGGTTAAGGTTAGCCATACACAGCGAAAGGCCCGTCCACACAGTACAATTATCAGCTCAAAATGTTCGTACGACAGCCTGTCGTCTGATAATTTGACCATTAGTACGCTCCATTTGACAGCCAATTTTCAATTATCATCTAACAAAAGCTGTATGAGCCGACTAGAACACTTTTGTCTGCCGACAAAGCGTCGTCCGATTTTCGGCTCGTCTGTACAGAAGTTGGAGAAACAAAAGTTGAAAGTACAAGCACGCATGTTCAGAACCCAGGAACGAGCCGTAAGTGTTTGGTCATGTAAACACGTAATTAGCGCAAGGGTCCCGACGCATGAAAACTGAACTTCCTCTTTATATGCTCGAAGCATATCACTGCATTTGCATTTGTTGAACGATAACTTTATTCCCGTCAGTATGCTAGACAAAATCATGGACAGACGATTTTGGGAAAAGTTGGATGTAGAGCAATCACAGCATGTGTACGAGGCTTTAACCTATCTCATTCGACCCAGTGGGCTGAAGAAGAGAAATAAATTGCATTCCCCATCCAGGCTAAGTAGCACGGCTGGAGGAACCTTCCCTGACATTGTATTCAAGCAGCTATAACACCTGTGACTGCCTGAATACCCGAACAGTGACCGCATCTGATAGGATGTAGTCACTGATCAGCTGACAGTTTTTCACCAGGATCAGTCAATTTTTTAATCAACATTTGTAGTCAGGTGGTGCCAGAATTTTGGCCTATTCAGCAAAAATCTGACAAAATTTAAGCCATGTATTACTAGTTTAAAAAGTATCTTTAACTTCCCTGGCGGTATGATTATTTCAGATTTTTGGTGTTGAAAGCGGTACGATTCTTTTGCATGGAAATTTGGCGTTTTATATTGTAGGCCTGTAATTCTTAGGAATAACTCACTTAAATCTGTCCAAACAAGAGTCTAGTAGACATCCCGGGTATGATAAAGTTTGAAACATGAAATCATAAATTATAATATAATAAATAACTAAAAATAATTATCAAAAATAATAATATAATAGTAATAAAATGTATTCAATAATGTAATCAAACCAAAAACACTGAAATTTGCTCAGTTACAGAATTGTCGCTGTCGTCACTTTCAGTGTCTGATGATAAATTTCCCCAAAAATCAGTATCACTCAATTCTGCAAATGATTCTTATTTACTATCACAGTTTTCTAGCTGATCAAAAACCACTTTTGACGTAAAGGGACACTTTTTGGTTGCCATGGACATTCTCAAGTTTCCAGGCAGAAAGAATGGCATATATAATATAAAAGTGCATGCAGGGCACTGGGCAAACCACTAGGGGCAAAGGGGATGTGAAATTACTTCATAAAGTAATGTAAACTGTAAGATTACAGTGTACTGTATGTATACTGTGTGATTCACTTTTTGAATTTCCCTCCCGGCTCCGCCCCCGTGCGACGAGACGCTCGCAGGGAACAGAGCCCGGCACACAGAGGCATCGGGCGGAGGACACAGCCCGCAGACACGGCGGGGGACATTGCTGGATCCAGGGGACAAGGTGAGTAACGCTGCCTTGGATCCAGCGATGCAATCTCGACAGTGGCTCGCGGTTACCGCTAATGGTACTGAAATTCCACCCCGAGCCACACTCGGGAATACCACCAGGGAGGTTAAACAGAGTTTTTTTTTTAAGTAAAAGTTCAAACAGTGAAACTGAAACTACAGCCATGTCCAGAACCAAAAATGAAAGGAAATCAAAATTTAGCCCAGAAAATAAATTTCCAATGAGGACAGTTGTTTTGTTCACAGCTGCCATATTGGACATTTCCCCTAAATTTAGAGGAATTTCCTCTAAATTCCTGTTTTATCTGAAAGTCATATGGGGATATGGATAGCCATAAAAACGTATTTAACAGAAAATCTCATTCAGTACAAAACTAGAAATAAAGTTTAGCCTGGAATGTATTGCCATTTGTTATGTTAGATACGTTAGGCATGTTTAAATACTATAGTTATCTGGGTGACAAGCCAAGAAGCAAAATTAGGTAGTTTTGTATGCTTAACCACTTACCGACTGCCCGCCGTCCATGTCGGTACTTTGACGTGGAATACCGTTGTTATGGTAGCAGATAGCTACCATAACCCCAGTATCATTTTTTTCAGCAAGCGGTCGGCTTTCAGATAAAAGTGGTCTCTGCAACGAATTCACCACAAGATCATTTTATTGGGGGTGGGAGAGGGCCGAGGGCCCCCCCCGCCACTTTAGGGTCATCTCCGCCGCTTACTGCTATCGGTAGCAGCAGAGACGATCAGGTCTGCTCCCCTCACTGCCTGGATGCCAAGTGAGGGCAAGATGGAGCCCGCTCGGCTACATGGCATTCAAGGGCAGAAGCGACGTCAAACGTCACTTCCACCCAATGCTCTTAAAGGAGACTATTTTTTTTTCAAGTGACTTTTTTTTTTTAATTTATTGCATTTTACTTTAAATATGACATCTGAGGGCTTTTTGACCCCAGATCGCATATTTAAGAGATCCTATTTAAGAGGTCCTGTCATGCTTTTTTTTCCTAGGAATAAAAGTGACCCAATTTTTTTTTAAAGGACAGTGTAAAAATAAAAAGTAAAATAAATAAGAAAAAAAAATTAAAGCACCCCGTCTCGCCGAGCTAGCGCACAGAAGCGAACGCATACGTAAGTCCCGCCCACATATGAAAACGGCGTTCAAACCACACATGGGAGGTATCAATGCGATCATTAGAGTGAGAGCATTAATTCTAGCACTACACCTCCTCTGTAACGCAAAACTAGTAACCTGTAGAAATGTTTTAAACTTTGATGATGGAGCTTATTAAGTGCGAAAGTTTGTTGCCATTCCACGAGCAGGCACAAATTGGAAGCATGACATGTTGGGTATCAATTTACTTGGCGTAGCATTATCTTTCACAATATAGAAAAAAATTGGTCTAACTTTACTGTTGTCTTATTTTTTAATTCAAAAAATGTTTTTCCAAAAAAATGCGCTTTTAAAACCGCTGCGCAAATACGGTGTGACATAAAGTATTGCAACGACCGCCATTTTATTCTCTTGCAACAGAATTCACTTCTTACACTTTTATGCTGTGAAATATACATATATATATATATATATATATATATATACACACAAACACACACACAAAAAAAAAAAACACACACAAACAAAAAAGACCTATATTGATAAATCCCTATTTTAGTGTTCAGTGTTATGTGAATAGTCTTTCCCACTGGCAGTAAAAGAACAGAGAATTCCCAGGAGTTCTCAATGCAGACAGTAAGTATCAACAGCTGTGACATTACAATGCAAGGGAAAAAATAAATCACGACAAACTTTTGCACGTAGGTACTGAGTTATTTCTTGTTCCGGTTCTATAAAACACATTAGGTGTACACATATCAGCTACAGGAACTGTGAGGAGAAACAGACAACCCTTTTTTTAATTTTGGGAAAGACTCATTACTTGCACTCATTTATTCCCTTTTTGAGTGCAGATCATCTAGCAACACTTTTGTAGTAGTGTGTTCACATTGACCTGTGGAAGTATGGATTACATGTTCCATCAGATGAAAATCTGCAGAAATAAGAGGTTGACCAAGTAGACAGCATTGCCAGTAACAAATACTGTTATGATATACAAATGTACATACTTAAACATAAAGCACAATGCTGTTTTTGATAAAGCTATGACTCAGTAAACTGATTAATTATTTCCGAAAGCCTTGATTGAAAGTTGTAATTGAGCTCTGTTCTGTTTTATCTTAACTTCACAAACAACATCCCTTAATTGTGGATGAAATCATGGAAATTAATTCCAGGTTTCTCATGAACCTTCTGAATTCGCAGCTTAATGTGGGCTGATTTTTACCAATTAAGTTGAAATAGTTGAACTAGAAATCTTTTTCCAAACTTCTCCAACTTTATGTAGCTCACATTAGTCTCAAAGTAATAACACATTAACGGCTATTTTTTCTTTTAATCAAAGCTTGGAACGATACATTTCTCAGTAACATCTAAAGAGGCTCATAAAAATCAGATCCTCTTACAATTAATGACAATGTAAACCAGGCCCATTTTTGCTGGCCAGACAGGTAAAATACTGGGCAGCTGGCAACCCTACCTGCACAGCAGTGGGAACATAGGACTGTCCAATCATCAGGCTGGAAGTGTGCACTCATGATACATACTCCTGTCAGGCTATTTTAAAAGCATCTAAAACGTATGTAGCAAAAAATGCAAAAATACGGGGGTTTGGTCACACTGAATGGCCATGAAGTGCTAAGCCCATTGACTGCTGCAAAGTACCCCGTTACCAATGGGAACCTACACTGACCTTAGAGTGAATGCTCCTATCTCTTAAACCATGGAAGCTAACGCCTCTCTTTATGGGAGACTAGTCTCCCATAAAGAGAGGCGTTAGCTTCCATGGTTTAAGAGATAGGAGCATTCACTCTAAGGTCAGTGTAGGTTCCCATTGGTAACGGGGTACTTTGCAGCAGTCAATGGGCTTAGCACTTCATGGCCATTCAGTGTGACCAAACCCCCGTATTTTTGCATTTTTTGCTACATACGTTTTAGATGCTTTTAAAATAGCCTGACAGGAGTATGTATCATGTGTGCGCTGTAACTTTTATACACTTTCTGTTTTTGGTCGTTACGAGCAGCACCATGCGGTTGGCAGGGTGTTCCCCCCAAACATCTAGTTTTGTTGGAAGTGTGCACTGGCTATGCTGTCTAAAAGTAGTGACCAGATCACCATATTTCATATATTCAACTTTGTTTAGCTCTGAAGTATTATGTACAAGTGCTTTTTGTCTAAAAACAGAGACAGTTATTTATTAAGATGAGCCACAGTCCAATAGTTTCATAACCTAGCCTTGCAGCAAGGCTGAGTTGAGTTCCAAGGTTTGCACACATGTGACCATTTAGTACACACAGGCTGAATGTTGGGCTACATCGGCCTGGCCAATATTCGGCCTGTGTGTATGTCAGCTGGTCCTGGCCGGCTTCTGTCGGATAAGCATGCTGGAAAACCTGCATCCCAATTAGTACCGAGAGCACTGACTGGAATGTTCTGGCGGGAGGCCATCTCCAAGTGAGAGCACAACAGCTCAGCAGGGGAGATTGCTGTACTAATGTTGGATCGTTAGTACAGTGGCTCCGACCTGAGCTGTCAGTTATTTTTTCATTCAACCCAGCGGCTGGGTAAGCTGATAGTGTGGACTAGGCTTTACAAAGTAGTTACATTGCCTCCAACAGACTTTTATGACAACACAAGAGCTGGAGCACTTAAAACTGAACTTTCAAGTCAAGGTGGGCAAAGATAGAACCAGAGATTATGGCATATGAGAGACTCATGAATAACTATGCAGGTTAAGCACCTAAGAGATTAAAGAAGCCAGGAGAAGATTTAGTCTGGCCATAGATGGATCTTTTATTTGATCAACCAGCGGGCAGATAAAAAAAAAAAATTGATTCCCTCATCCGCACAAGCGAGGTGGCTAGAGGAATCCTCCCCATTGTGCTACTGAAATCAGTGATCAGTATTGCAGTTGATTGGCTGCAGGGGCTGATCTACTGAAAATTTTCCAAAATTCCTGTTCAACAGAAGGAGATCGCTAGATGGACTTCTGTTGAGCGGGAATGACCACAGATGAATCGAAATTCAGCCAGTCCCTGCTAAACCAGTTGAATTGAGATCCATCTATGGCCAGCTTTGGCCCACTAGACTCCACTTATAACTGAAACATCACATATAGATAAATAATCATTCAATCAAGTGACTGTACACGCTCATACAAAACCATATTTTATTTCAACGTTAAAAAGCGTAATTAGTGAAAACTTTTTTAAAACTGATTTGCAACAAAATATGGAATATGCACCAATTCCTTCCAAATCCTTAAACAATTCTTCATCATATATTAGTAAATTATAAAATAACATTTTAAAGAATAATATTAAAGAATGTGTTGAAAAAATAATACTTTTCTATTTCTAGCCATGAAATACAAATTTTATGTCATTTTGGTACGTACTCCACAGCACTAAAAAGTATCTGCCATGATTTCCTGTTCTTAGGTTCCCTCAGATGAGTTCAATCAGACAAACATTATGTTAAGAGTTTGCCTCATGCCCCTCATCACACAGTTACTTTTGAAAGAGGCAGATATAAACTTGACAGTGCACGCACTCCAGAATACAAATAGCTAGGGGATTTGCAAGATTTTTCCCCTCTATGCTAGCAGAGAGAATAAACTTCCCCAGCAATAATTCTGCCTGCTGTAAGTGCAGCAACCACTTCAGCTGGCCAAAGACAAGAGCTGCCTAATCTTGTTCTGTTGAACTGAATTGTTCAATAAGGTTTTTAAGAGGATATGTAGACAGGCTGCGCCAAGCCAAATTATTGACAGAAACATACTGTCCGCCATGGCAACAAGTGGGAGTCTATTGCAAAATTGTAAGCAAACAGCCCACTTCTCCGGCAGTATGTGCCAAAGGATTTCGACAGCCAAACACAAGACAACTGTTACTGCTTGTCGAGGTTTTTCAGCAGACAGCTTTAGAGGTAAAAGCAACATCCGATCTGCTAAAATGTTCTTCCCAGATGAATGCCTTACAGTTTTAGAAAGATGTTCACTTTGGGATGTTTTTCTTTCCACATATTCCTAACATTCTAACACACATATGCAGACACACGTGCTACTAAACTAAACACATAAAATAAACTTTGCACATTCGAAGAAGAAGCAAATATAGAATTAGTGTTTGATTATCTCTGTCTGGTCTCATTTATGGTGCTCAGTGCTTAATAAAACAGTTACTAATGTTATGGAAAACAGAGAACTTAAGGGGCAAGTACACCTAAAATGCAGGTTACATTTACATAATATGCAAAAAATATCACATACAGACGTGCGAGTGAAAGATTATATATTTTTTCAAACCTAGGGTGTTTAAGAAGGCTACATAAAACATTTAATGACTTACTCCTGAGAGATTTAAGCATTGCACAGTAAATTCATCATTTTGCAAGGTTTTGCAACAGCCAACAAGTGGTTAAATCTTGCAATAGAATTATTGTATTTACATGGGCTGATATTTAAAGTAAATATATAAATGATTTGTACTTTATAAAGTGCTGCAAAATATATTGACATATAAAATGAGATATGAATAAATAAGTGGAGTAATTTACCTAGTTGTCAGCCCTCTTGGGCTCAAGAAGACGACTCTCACTACAGTAACCTTAAAAGGGATTGCAGGACAGGAAGTCAACTGTGATGAAAATATCTTTTTCCTAAATCATTTTTAACTTTCTGTAGTTCTGGTTGGTTCTTAAACTTTTTTTTATACTTATCTGTTAATGGTATTAATTGTTCTTTTATTTACTATAGGCTCTGAATGAAGTTTCATAGACTCAAAGCCTGGCCAATGAAAACTGCTGATAGCTTATAAGCTATTTCATGAGGCTTTCTAGTGTTAAGTAATGTTAACTGCTAAGGTTCCATTCACACCATGTTCAGTGACTGCCATTTTTCTGTTCTTGATCAACGCAAGTCACCATGAATGAACACAGAAAACATTTTTTGGCAACGCACTGGAGCTCACCTGGTGAATAGGAAACAATGAAATGTCACTTTGCCGTTTCAAGAAAGTTACCAATGCTTACCAACGTAAGGCCCTGCCCCCCACCGCCAGCACACAACAAACACCAGCCTGCTTGCAACAATGGATTTATTTTAATTTGTGGCTAGTGTAAATGAACTCCCCAAGAACGCTTTACCATTCAGAAACTGACCCATGCAATTTTTTCATTTTTTTAAAAAACGCACTCTAAGGAATTGAACATATGTAAATGGTACCTTAGGATTAACTATGGCTCAGAAGGATGTGCAATTAGTGCTACAATCACAATTTTAGGGTTAAGACATGATTATTGGAAGATACTCAAAGCAACATCCAAAATGGTTCCAGGAGCAGCTTTTCCTGCTGTCATGTGCAGTCATATCTCAGGTGGGCTATATCCATCCCTATCTCTTGCGAAATAAACTCACACAATCAGCAGATTTAAGAATATTTGGTAGTGTGCAAAACACATTAGTATTCCTGTCAAGTTCTTCCTAGTAAACTTTTTGATTTTGCATCCCTTTCCTAAATATGGATATCAATCAGTTAATCATTAAATCATACAGTCACAGATGGCTGACGAAAACTGCTGAACTGTTACTATTTTTGAGTTTATGTAAGTAATTCATTTTTTTTATATTGTATATAGGGTCAACAACAACATTTTTGAGAGAGAGGTCAACAGCAACTTTAACCAGAAGGTGATCTTGAGAAGAGCTGCTGTGAAGGAAGGAAAAGCATTAACTTTAGCTCAGGTTGTGTATGTATTTTGCCAGTAGAGGGGCTGTACAGGAATGCAGATTATCATACAGAGGAAAGGGAATCTATTCTTTGCCAAATTTGCGACTGCACAGAGACTGCTCATTCACCTCTCCCCAGCCAGAGAGCTGCTCAGCTCAATTCACCCCACACAAAGGCTGAAGACCAGACCTCAATGGACCGAGTGAAACATGTTCAAAACTAGGCTCTCTATTGTGACTGAATTTCTTAACATCTTTTCAAAAAGCGGAGAATGCCTTGAGGCTAAAGGAAGAAACAGGCTAATGGTGAATTGGGAATACTGAGCAAATTTCAGAGCCCTTTCCTCCTAGCTTTTGAGGTTGAAAGCAAGCTCTTTCCTTTCAAGTTTCAAAGTCCTTTTTCCTCCCGCAGTGTCACAGAAGGATTTGAAAAGAAGGTAATTGTGCTCACACTCTCCCTGATCAGAGCTTACGTCCTATTTCTGGTATTTCGAAATACTTCTTGCAATAATGGTGCATGTAGCTCAATCCCTTAGCCGTCCTGTACTCTGCAATTGCTCATTAAATGAACAATTGCTGGTATAAAATGCCTTTTATGTTCAAGGTCTGGATATAAGATAAGCATTCCAGCACTCTAAATTTGGTTTACTAAGGAAACTCGTCTCCATCATTAAATCACAACCACTGAAGTCAGTGTATGAGTCTATTCCAGAAAGGTAGAAGGTTGCTGTATGTACACTGCAGCTGAACCATTATACAAATAGAGCAGACACATACCTCCAAGGAGCTCACAGCGCTCACACAGCAAACAGCTTAAAGTCCCACTTCTCAGTCACTTCCTCTTTTCCTTGCACTTAACACAAAAATATTCTCAAATACGTTGAAAATGTATACATTTTGTAACAAATATCTATGATACACATACATCAGGCCTGACATGGTGGATCCCATTTCGTTTTACCTTTTTATAAATTAACATTATTAGAACAGCACAATATTTTAGGAGCTTGAATCTCAGTAAACGTCTCGTCCTCATTCAACCTTACATAATCAGGCTGATTTACCAAAGGATTTGAGATTGTTCACATAGTAAAATGCATAACGATTAACCTCAATTCTCCAATAATTCAAAAAGTAGACCCATTATTTATTTTATCTGCACTTTATTGCAAAATGTATGTAAATATTCATACAATTTGTTGTGTGAACATTCTCAATTCCTTTAGTAAACCAGCCTCATTATCTTATTAGGTTACAGACCGATATACATAGATACAGATAGCCACAAGATTGCTTCAAGTTTTTTTTTTTTTTCATGCCTACATGAACTGGAGTAATGATTGTGACGCTTGATAAAATCTGTATATTGGTTAAAAATCACATCTATAAAAACCTGTTGAACATGCCATATGCTTCCATATAATACTACTGACCTGTGCACTAATGGGCTCCCAAACTGATACTTTCTCATTTGGTCTTCTGCATAGGCCTCAAATCACACAGCAATGTAACTTGTGAGCTTAGCATAAATTATGCATTTTTGGGGTTTACATTTTTGCAAGCATTTTAAAGTGGTCCTAAAGCCTAAACATTTTTTACCTTAATAAATTCCTTGCATTAAGGTAAAAAATGTTTAGGCATCAGCTTCCCCCTCACTTCTCCTTTTATTTACCTGAGCCCTCATTCGATACAGCGCTGTGCATGTCTGCAGCCCTTCTTTCCCCTCACTTCTGGGTCTCACTGGCTTTGCTGGGGCACCAAGAGCCATTGGCTCTCAGTGCTGTCAATCAAAGCCACTGAAGAGGGAGCAGGGGGTGGGGCTGAGTCCTGCTGTCTGTGTCAATGGAGGAAGCAGCTTTCCATGGGGGCACTGTACAGAGATTAGGGGCCAGGGACCTGAGAAAAAGAGGTTCACGGCCACTCTGTGCAATTCTATTGCACAGAGCAGGTAAGTATAGACATGTTTGTTTGGGTTTTTTATTTTATTTTTTTTATTTTACCTTTACAATCACTTTAACACAGTTTAAAGGATGGCAATTTTTCTTTTCTAGCCATGTGGAATCTATCATTATAGAAGCAGTTTTATGGATTATGCATAGGTAGATAAGAATATTTAAAATCTAAGTATATGCTATTTTACTATTTTATTTATTTATTACAGATGCTTGTATAGCGCCATCAGTTTACACAGCACTTTACACATACATATTGTACATTCACATCAGTCCCTGCCCTCGAGGAGCTTACAATCTAAGGTCCCTAACTCACATTCATACATCCACATACTAGGGCCAATTTAGACAGGAGCCAATGACCTACAAGCATGTCTTTGGAGTGTGAGAGGAAACCGGAGTACCCGGAGGAAACCCACGCAGGCACAAGGACAACATGCAAACTCCAGGCCGGTAGTGATGTGGTTATACTTAGTAATTAAAAACTAAGAGTTCAAATGGCATCTTTATGGCATTGTTATTAAATGTATTTTGAACCTAATAAATAGCAGTACTATATCAGAACCATATATAATATATGCAAAATCACATTTAGTAGGTCAAAGCCTGGAGTGGTGCTCCTGTAACCATATGATATCAGTTAAGATTAAAAAGTCTTAAGGGAAGCCCTTTTGTAAATACGGTCTTAGCTTAAAAACTGTATGTTTACATTTATCAACATATGCATCTGCTCTCTCTGAAAATAGCTGTTCACACCATAGAAACGCAGTCCGGATGCGTTCCAGATGTTTTTCTGCATGCGCGTTTTTGACGCATTTTAGATGCGTTTTTGATACAAACACATTGTGTGATGAAATAGCAGGGGTGGGGCCAAGCCACACTGTCTATATCTATAGACGCAGACAGGGTGGCTCGGGGGCAAGCCCGCACAAGTGCCCCATAGAAAGCGGTTTTCTGTGAGGGTACTCGACAAAGAGGAAAAGCCAGGAGCGCAAGTGGTGAACTCCAAAAAAAGAGGATCGGGGCTGCTCTGTGCAAAACCATTGCACTAAGCAGGTAAGTATGACTTATTTATATTTTTTATTTTAAAATTTGAAGCTTTAATATCAGTTTAAGTTTGTACAGCATAACTTGAACATTTTGGAAAAAATGGGATGTTCCAAGGCCCAGGTCACGTCTAATGTAACAACCATAACTCGTTAGGTATGGGCCTCTTAGAGTGACCAAAAATTTCTCAATAAATCCATGAATTCTAACCATGCCCTTAAAGTGTAGGTAAACCCTAACAATACACTTCTCTTTTTTGCATTATTTGGTCAGTTTGGTAAACCAATAAAAAAAAATTGTCATATCAGTTCTATAAATACAATATAAATATCTGATCCTGCAAGTAATTCAGTAAACTCGTAACCTTTCTTTGTACTCTGCTACACTGAAATCCCAAGCAATGTTATCAGTCCTGTCCAGTTCTCCTATTTGAACTACAAGAACACCCCCTCCTATTATGCAGAGATATGAAGAGGGGTGACAATGCTTCTTTGCCACAGATTCTGTACAGTGAGTGAGCGCTGTCACCCTAGGATAAGACGTGTGTTACTGGAAGAATCGCCAGATGAAAATAAAGGGAAAAAAAGCCTGAAAAAAATTATGTAGCCATCACATTCAAGAACTGGTAAGTTGCATTATAATAAATTTGTTTTCTTGGATTTTGATACACTTTAAGGTAACTTTAGGTCATGCGTAGAAGTGTATTCCATGTCTTTCAGGTCAAACAGATAAAGTGCAAGCATCTGTAGTTCCCAATAGCTTCATCTGTGCAAAACAAAATCAATAATACTTTTTTTTTTGCCTTAAATTGCCATTAATATATACTGACAGACTGAACAATTAGTTCTAACCTGTTAACCTCTTCTCGCCTCCCCCTGCAGCCCTTTATTTGGGTCTTAAGGTGGAGGGCGGGACAGACTTCCCCATCACGTGATCACTATAACTGGTTGTCACAGAGGTCATATGATGGGGAGCCCATCATGCTGGCTCCTAGTCCTAACCAGAGACCAGGATCTGTCTGTGACAGCTCCAAATACTCTCGGCACCTAAACCTCGGACATACAGTCAGGTCCATAAATATTGGGACATTGACACAATTCTAATGTTTTTGGCTCTATACCCCACCACAATGGTTTTGAAATGAAACAAACAAAATTTGCTTTAACTGCAGACTTTCAGCTTTAATTTGAGGGTATTTACATCCAAATCAGGTGAACGGTGTAGGAATTACAACAGTTTGTATATGTGCCTCCCACTTTTTAAGGGACCAAAAGTAATGGGACAATTGGCTGCTAAGCTGTTCCATGGCCAGCTGTGTGTTATTCCCTCGTTATCCCATTTACAAGGAGCAGATAAAAGGTCCAGTGTTCATTTCAAGTGTGCTATTTGCATTTGGAATCTGTTGCTGTCAACTCTCAATATGAGATCCAAAGAGCTGTCACTGTCAGTGAAGCAAGCCATCATTAGGCTGAAAAAACAAAACAAACCCATCAGAGAGATAGCAAAAACATTAGGTGGCCAAATCAACTGTTTGGAACATCCTTAAAAAGAAACAACGCACTGGTGAGCTCAGCAACACCAAAGGACCCGGAAGACCACGGAAAACAACTGTGGTGGATGACGAAGAATTCTTTCCCTGGTGAAGAAAACACCCTTCACAACAGTTGGCCAGATCAAGAACACTCTCCAGGAGGTAGGTGTATGTGTGTCAAAGTCAACAATCAAGAGACGACTTCACCAGAGTGAATACAGAGGGTTCACCACAAGATGTAAACCATTGGTGAGCCTCAAAAACAAGAAGGCCAGATTAGAGTTTGTCAAACAACATCTAAAAAAGCCTTCACTGTTCTGGAACAACATCCTATGGACAGATGAGACCAAGATCAACTTGTACCAGAGTGATGGGAAGAGAAGAGTATGGAGAAGGAAAGGAACTGCTCATGATCCAAAGCATACCACCTCATCAGTGAAGCATGGTGGTGGTAGTGTCATGGCGAGGGCATGTATGGCTGCCAATGGAACTGGTTCTCTTGTATTTATTGATGATGTGACTGCTGACAAAAGCAGCAGGATGAATTCTGAAGTGTTTCGGGCAATATTATCTGCTCATATTCAGCCAAATGCTTCAGAACTCATTGGGCGGCGCTTCACAGTGCAGATGGACGATGACCCCAAGCATACTGCAAAAGCAACCAAAGAGTTTTTTAAGGGAAAGAAGTGGAATGTTATGCAATGGCCAAGTCAATCACCTGACCTGAATCCGATTGAGCATGCATTTCACTTGCTTAAGACAAAACTGAAGGGAAAATACCCCAAGAACAAGCAGGAACTGAAGACAGTTGCAGTAGAGGCCTGGCAGAGCACCACCAGGGATGAAACCCAGTGTCTGGTGATGTCTATGCATTCCAGACTTCAGGCTGTAATTGACTGCAAAGGATTTGCAACCAAGTATTAAAAAGTGAAAGTTTGACTTATGATTGTTGATCTGTCCCATTACTTTTGGTCCCTTAAAAAGTGGGAGGCACATATACAAACTGTTGTAATTCCTACACCGTTCATCTGATTTGTATGTAAATACCCTCAAATTAAAGCTGAAAGTCTGCAGTTAAAGCACATCTTGTTTGTTTCATTTCAAATCCATTGTGGTGGTGCATAGAGCCAAAAAGATTAGAATTGTGTCATTGTCCTAATATTTATGGACCTGACTGTATATCCAACTATGGACATATATGTGCCTAAATCACTATGGACATATATGTGCCTAAACCACTATGGACATATATGTGCCTAAACCACTATGGACATATATGTGCAGCGCGTGGTAATTAAGGCCCAGGCACCTTGCCACCACACATATGCATTACATGCTCGGCAAGAGGTTAAAGACTGTATTAAACACGATTTTTAACCTCCACTAGCAGCAAAACAAAAAGTGATGCTACAAGCCCTTTAAAGTATTTGTTTCAAGCTTCAAAGCTCTTCGAAGATTAGAAACGTATAACAAAGCATGATATGATGGTGAAACTTATTATTGAACACTTTCTTTGATATTGAACAGGTATTCATTGCTGACTTGAGAGCTGTATGATATGCTTTCTTTAATTTGTATATTGGTTTTGTGTAAGAATTCCATCAAGCTTCCATTAAGGCTGTTATTCATCATTTACAGCAAGAGACTAATTAGTCACATGAAAAGGGGGTTACCCCAAGTATAAATAAATAACATAGGAACACAAAGATATTTCCCATAGGGCTTACAACAAATAGTTTGCTTTTTGTGCATTAGTTCTTATCATTAGCTAACAGTATGAGTCAACTTACAGGGTATTTGAAATCTAAGGGGAAATGGATGAGAGGCTAAGCCCTTCTTAGTCTATGAATGTGTGGTAATATCCACTGTGGTACCAGAATGGTTAACACTGACAAGACTGTTGGATTTACCTAGGTTTAAAAACCCGCTCAAGCTGCTTAAACCCGATAATTAGCTCTGAAATAAGCAGTTTAACTACAACAGTCAAGCGTGAAAACCCTTTTAAATATAGAATATTAGTTTAGAAAAAAAAGAAGATAGAGTAAAGTGAGTGACTTGACCACTGAAAGGCTTCCATGGCTGATAGTTCAAATACATATTTTTACGTTCAGGGGTTTTTGTTTTCACTGGTTTAATTTAAAATAGAGAGTCAACCTTACATATGTATACACTGTATATGTAAAAATAGGTGCAAAAGAAGACAGACAGACAGATAGATAGATAGATAGATAGATAGATAGATAGATAGATAGATAGATAGATAGATAGATAGATAAAAATGAAGGTAAATCTTAAATCAATAAATGCTTTGTATTTAAAATCTTGCACTCCTAAACCATTCATTATGTAGCGATGGCTAAAAATCAGGGCATTATTCACTATTCTTTGCCATACCCAGTTAAATACTAAACACTACCATCCATAGTGTACTTCAAAATGAATGAGACCAAATATTCTTAACAGAAAATATTCCCAAATATTCCCAGGGGAGCCTAAAACATTTGCAGCCACCATACCTATGATTTGCATGTGAACAGACTCTACTTCTAGCCACATGACTGCACATTGCTCCCTTCTGATTTCAGTGAGAGTAATATAGCAGGTTGGTGGGGTTGAGGATTCCTGACCAATGCTTTGGAGAAGCTTTGGAAATAAAAATAACAGTAAACTGTTCAAAGCTTTCCATCTGCTAGAGTTTTACGTTTGAGGTAATGGGTTGGTCCATTATAGTACAATTATGCTTGTATGAAAAACAATTGACATGTGCAGGCTGTGTTCTCTATGTGTAGTCGAAAGCTTAAAGTGATTGTAAAGTCTTGTTTACAAACATGTTTTACTTATCTGCCCTGTGCAGTGGTTTTGCACAGAGCAGCCCAGATCCTCCTCTTCTTGGATCCCTCTTCAGTGCTCCTGTTGAGTGCCCTCACAGCAAGCAGCTTGCTATGGGGACATCCAAGCCAAGCCATAGCTCCCTGTGTCCATTCAAACACAGAGACGCGGCCTGGCCCTGCCCCCTTTCTCTCCTTATTGGTTGACTTACTTGGATTGACAGCAGTGGAAGCCAATGGGCACCACGCTGTTGTTTCAGCCAATGTGGAGGGGAATCCCGGGCAGCTGAAACACCCCTGTAGCATCGCTGGATCTAGATGGAACTCAGGTAAGTATTATAGGGCCTGAGGGGGGCTGCTGCACACAGAAGGCTTTTTATCTTAATGCATAGAATGCATTAAGATAAAAAAACCTTGACAACCACTTTAAGCTAAATCTGTAATGGGAAACACACAAAGGCTGCCATAGCTGACCTTCTTCTACAAATCTTAATTGCCTGGATATACTGACCCACTGCCTTCATTATTTTCATGATCTATTAACAAGTATGTTAAATATGGCATGAAGGGGCTTTAAAAGAAACCTAAAGCCCTGTTCACATGGGGCGATTTGCTCCATGCCCCATACAGGGCCCCTTTTTTATCAGCACTAGGGAGGCACAGGTGCTGCGTGCATCCCCATGCCAGCATGCACAGACAGCCACTGTGTCCCTTTACAACATGAGGGTGCATGCAGGTGCAGGTCCACAGACGTACACAGGTTGAGATCTGATACCCTCTCCTGCATGCACCTGCATGTGATATAGGGACACAGCAGGTGAAAACAAATGCAGCTACCACATCTACGGACTGGTAGACTGCAATATATTACCTTTTTTTGTTGGGGTGGGTTAGACACTCTTTAGGCCATGCTGCCTCCGTTCAGCTGTTGATTACATCATAAAATATATCCAAACCATACACAAGTTAATTACACACACGTCATGTGTCTTATATGCATGAGGCCATTAAATAACTGATATTGTAGCATAGAAATACAACAAATAAAAGCAACATAAACCACAACATTCTCTGGCTTCTAGGGTAAAAAGATTTAGGCTAACACACTGCCTTTCCCATATGTATAGTGAAAAATGCTGCAACGCTGTTGCTTCTGAAACCTTTTGGTGCCACTGCAAGAAATGTAAACTTCATTCTTTGGACTACATACGCTGACTCATTCTTGAGATTCTGAAGTCCTGATCTGTTCAGAGAAATGTCCAAGCATGTTATCATATATAAACAGCAAAACCCCATGTATGAATTATGAAGCTCAGACCTCAGTCTGCACAATTTGTTCTGTCTGTAAAATGAGCCACAGACTTTGCAATCTAAAGTGCATGTAAACACAGCCTTAATCCAGTCTTTCCAGCATCTGTAACCAAACATCCTACAAAGAACAGCTGCAACATGTGTGTGTTGGCACAGATGCTTGGCATGTGCCAACAGGCAGCTTGTTTATTAAATATTTGAGCATGAAGACATTTTTTGTTCCCATATTTCCACCGGAAGAGCCTAAGACATTTGCTGGTTAATGCTGAAACACCTGTTAAACCTCACTTATGGTGATTGCCAAATCTTATACAAGCTAAAGCAAGTTTTTTTTTTTTTTTGCAGTTTTATAAATCAGAGTAGACACGTTGATCATTAAAATGAAAATGTGCATATGGGAATTACTAAGCCAGGTTAAAAAGCAAAGCTATTGTATACATGAAGGTCAGTAGATTTTCTTGTGATACTGTCTGCTTATTCTTTCACAGGGATCAGACTTCTGCAGCAGTTGAAAGCTGCAGCTTTTGAGACTGCCCTGCATGCCTCATGATGCTAAAGTAAATGTTTTGTACACATCAGTGCATTCACACCTAGCATTAAAGACAATGACAGCAAGCAGAACAGTGTTAACAGGTCTAATCACTATGGCTGCTGGAGATTTACTTGTGGGAAACACCAATTAAAGGAAAACTGTAGTTTATTTTCATTGAGCATTGTTATGTTTAGCTGAATGGAACTTTTAATGTCACTTTTGATGGCACATTTTTTACTGTTCCATATTTCATGATTGTGTTTCATACAATGCCTTGTGAATTCTCTTTATAGCAGCTGTGTCAGAAATGTGGCCAGCACCTCTTTTAAGAACTGATGAGAAAAAGTCAGCTAGCAATATAATGTTGTTCTCAGTCGCACTGCCTTTTTTGTACTGAGAATGTAGAACACTAAGGCTACTTTCACACTGGGGCAGGGGCGGTAGCAGTAAAGCGCTGCTAGTTTCAGCAGCGATTTTCCACTGTTATAGCGGCGATACGCAGGCGGGAGCATGGCACTTTTAACTACCCAGAAGGGGTTAAAAGTGCAGGCGCGCTGCGCTTCCGAGGCGATGTGCAGCCACTTCGGAAGTGCTTGCTATTGATTTCAATGGCAGAGGCGGTGGAGGTGCGGTGTAAACACTGCTCGCCGCACCGTCCCAAAGATGCTGCTTGCAGGACTATTTGTAACGTCCTGCAAGTGCACCGCCCCAGTGTGAAAGCACTCAGGCTTTCACACTGGGGTGGATGGGGGGGTGTTTTTCAGGCACTATAAGGGCTGTTTTTTGCCCAAAAGCGCCTGAGAAATGCCCCAGTGTGAAAGTAGCCTAAAGCACAGATAGTGTGCATCAGTACTAAGCAAAAACAGAACCTGTATACACTACAGCCATAATTTTATGATCATCCACCTAATACCCTTTTGCCATAAAAAAAGCCAAAAAAGTCCTGACCCATTAACGTACAGACGCCACTAGACCTCTGAAGGTATGCTGTGGTATCTGGCATCAAGCAGTCAGTAGCAGATCCTTACTGATACTAAACACACACTATATTATTTACATTGTCCTTTCTAGTTATGTACAGCATATGGATGATGGCACTGTAATTATTTTAATAAATAAAAAATCAAAATACCTTTTTCCTAATTTATATACAGCTGTCACATGACCCAGATCTTTCCCTGTCTGCCTGCAGGGAAGCATAAGAAGGTGGACCTTCTAGTCCTCTGTCACTGGTCACATGTTCAAAATAAAAGAAAAACAGCCTTTGGAATATAGAGTAAAAATAAATAATGCATATCAATAAACTGTTTTAATGTCATACAAATATACTGGTGCATCTCAAAAAATTTGAATGTCATCAAAAAGTTAATTTATTTCAGTAATTCAATTCAAAAAGTCAGAATTCATATATATATAAAGTGATATATTTCAAGCTTCTTTTTTTTTTTTAATTTTGATGATTATGACTTACATCAGTATCTCAGAAAATTTGAATATTATATTAGACCAATTAAAAAAAAAAAGATTTTAAGGCTACTTTCACACTGCAGCTTAGCCACGGTCGCAGTAAAACTTTTTTTTAGTTTTAGCATCGCTTTTAACCCCCCACAAGGGGTTAAAAGTGCCGGCGCTACCAAAATGGTGTGCAGCCGCTTCGGAAGCGCTTGCCATTCATTTCAATGGCAGGGGCGGTAGAGGAGCGGTATATACACCGCTCCCCTCACCGCCCCAAAGATGCTGCTTGCAGGACTTTTTGTAACGTCCTGCAAGCGCACCGCCCCAATGTGAAAGCACTCAGGCTTTCACATTGGGGTGGAATGGGGGGGGGATTTTTCAGGCACTTTACAGATGCTATTTTTAGCTAAATAGTGTCTGTAAAGCGGCTCAGTGTGAAAGTAGCCTTAATGCAGTAAAGGGCTGCGCTGACTTTGGACTTGATAAAACAGTGGACCAACACCAGCAGAGGCCATGGCTCCCCAAATCATCACGGATTGTGGAAAATGTTCCATTTCATTTGGAAATCAAGGTCCATGGGGTCCAGTGTGAAATTTTCACAGTCATTGATGATTTGGGGAGCCATGCCATCTGCTAATGTTGGTCCACTGTGTTTTATCAAGTCCAAAGTCAGTGCAGCCCTCTAAAAGGTCATTCTAGAGCACTTCATGCTTCCCTCTGCTGACCAGCTTTATGGAGATGCTGATTTAAATTTTCAGCAGGACTTGGCACCTTCCCACACTGCCAAAATTACCAATACCTGGTTTAATGATCATGGCATGGTGCTTGATTGGCCAGTAAACTTGCCTGACCTAAACCCCATAGCAAATATGTGAGGTATTGTGAAAAGGAAGATGAGACACCAGATCCAATAATGCAGACAAGCCAAAGGCCGCTATCAAAGCAACCTGGGTTTCCATAACACCTCAGCAGTGCTACAGGCTGATCGCCTTCATGCCATGCCGCATTGATGCAGTAATTAATGCAAAAGGAGCCCCGACCAAGTATTGGAACAGTGCATACTATACTGCACATGGACATACTTTTCAGTAAGCCAACATTTCTGTATTAAAAATCCTTTTTTTTGTATTGGTCTTATTTAATATTCTAATTTTTGGAGATACTGTTGGGTTTTCACTAGCTGTAAGCCATAATCATCAGAATTAAAAAAAAGAAATGCTTGCAAAATATCACTATGTGTGTAATGCATCTGTATAAAATATATGAGTTTCACTTTTAGAATTGAATTACTGAAATAAATTAACTTTTTGATGATATTCTAATTTTTTTGCCCCTCCAGCCTGTGTTTTAGAATAAGAGGGAGGTGAAGCCTCAATAAATCTACATGTAATATCCCACCTTCATTGTGTTTAGCTGGTTTATGGGCATGGTGGAGGAGGGAGAGAGTGGGCTGTCATTTACCACTGTGTATATGACCACATATGTGATGCTTTAGTCACATGGGCTGCTCAGATATGATAGGGAGCAAATGTTCAGCATAGAAACTCACCAAAAACTAAGCATGTGCAGAGCTGCCACCACAGCAGCAAAATCCCTAGCTGGATTTGGGATGTGAACAGCAGGTGGAGATAGTGAACAGCAGGAACAACCATGTTTTTTGTACAGAAAATTAATCTCACAGCGACTGGGAGAGTATGAACAACATGTTAAATTTTGATCTTTTTTTATGATGTGGGTTTAGTGACATTTTAAGTCCTGTAAGTTGCGAAGTGGAGCCTCCATGGATCAGACTTGTTTTTCCAGCACATCCAACAGATGCTCTATGGATTGCGATCTAGAGAATTTTAAGGCCAAGTTAAACACCTTGAACTTGTTGTGTTCCTCAAACTATACTTAAACCATTTTTGCAGTGTGGCAGTTCGCATTATCCTGCTGTAAGAGGCCACTACCATCGAGAATATTGTTTCCATGGGTGGAGTACTTTATCAATGACAATGTTTAGGTAGGTTATACGTGCCACATAACATCCACATGAATAGCAGGACTCAAGGGTTCCCAACAGAACATTGCCCAAAGCATCACACTGTCTCTGCTGGCTTGCCTTCTTACCATACTGCATCCTGGTGTCATCTCTTCCTGGGGTAAGGGACACACATGCAACCGGCCATCCATGTGATGCAAAAAAGAAAACAAGATTTGTCAGACCAGGCCACCTCCTTCCACTGCTTCATGGTCCAGTTCCAATGCTCACGTGCCCATTATAGGTGCTTTTGCTTGTGGACAGGAGTTAGCATGGGCACCCTACCAAAAGTACCTCTATTTAACAAAACATTTTAGGCAACAAATGTTAAATTAAATTAATATAGTTCCACATATTATACACACTGTGGCTCAATGCCCCAATGTAACCTTGACTGCACATAACATGTTCTCATGTAACAAGTAGAAAATTAAAAACAGTGGTTATTACCCAGCTGTGACATATTTCATGGCTTCAGATGCTGGGGAAATCCTGGGCATCTTGATCAGTCTGCAGCTACACAGCCCCATACACAACAAACTGCAATGCCCATCTTTTTCTGCTTTCAACACATCAACTTCATGGACAACATGTTTACTTGCTGCCTAATATTTCCCACCACCTTTCAATTGCTATTGAAATGAGACAATCAATGTTATTCACATAAATTGTGAGTGGTAATAAAATGTTGGCTGATTGGTGCATAATGAGCAAATCAATAAATGGAGTTCCTTTCTTCAAGAGAACAGTATGGTGGCAAAAAGCATGTCTCCTGCTTGTCAAAGTACTTTCTAGGGGCTGACTAGAGTAGCTAAGCAGCAAGACAATGTGAACACTCAACCCCGGGAGGGAGCAGGCTGAGGTCTGTGTCTTTGGTATTTGCCGAAGTTAAACAACCTAAACTTTACTTATCTCTCTCAGGACACAATTGGTGAGCTTTGTGCTTATGTTTCCAGCCCTGCACACCTTCCATAGCAATTTCAAAGGGCTCCCAATCTCCAGTCGGATTTCTACATTTTTGGAAAGCGACCAAAGAACCCCCAAGGTAGCCTGGAGAAGGATCTTTGAAGAAACGGTCTCTTGAATGGAGTCTCAAAGAATTTGAAATGACTGGGTGACTTAGCTCAAAAGAAACAATTTAAAAAAATCACTTTAGGTGGACTAAGTAAGGCTGACAATAGATAATCTAATTTTCTTTCCTGCAAGAAAATTGCTTGACTGTGTTGATAGGGGATTCCCTCCCACAGAGCTGCTGGCAATAATCATATGAAAAATTAGACAGGCTGGTTGTACCCAAGTTGATTAATCGATCAACTTGGGTACAATCAGCCTGCCCTTAGATGGTTTGAATCTCGGCCAGTCACTGCTGAACCACCTGAGATTCGAACCTATGGCGTCTATGGCTAGCTTAACCCTTTAATTGCATGCAAGCCTCAGAATAAAACGAAAGCTATGGGAGTAGCACATCTTAGATGTAGAGGCCCCAAACAAACCATATGCATTGCTGATTTTAGAAATCCCCTTAACTACAGATTATGAAATAATGATGCAAAACAACAACGAAAGGTGTAATCCTACAGCAGGCAGAGACAAGAAAAACATTTTTATGCTCCTGTGGTCAGTGTTTTAAATGGGGCACAGCTTCATTCATATATCTAGCCCGGGGTTTCTCAACCAGGGTTTCATGGAACCCTAGGGTTCCTCCAGAGGTTGCTAGGAGTTCCTTGAGCAATGAGCAATTTCTAACATTCGGATAAGTTCCTACTGACAGCATTGATCCTTTTAGCTATCTGTAAGGGGGTAATGCTTCCCATTGATCACAAGTGTAAGGAGCAATCTCTCCAGTGGCCATCACACTAATGTACCATGAATTGTAGATATAGTCATTTTTAGCAGGGGTTTCCTGATACCAGGAAAATGTATTTGATATACAGGTGATACTCGAAAAATTAGAATATCGTGCAAAAGTTCATTTATTTCAGTAATGCAACTTAAAAGGTGAAACTAATATATGAGATAGACTCATTACATGCAAAGCAAGATAGTTCAAGCCGTGATTTGTCATAATTGTGATGATTATGGCTTACAGCTCATGAAAACCCCAAATCCACAATCTCAGAAAATTTGAATATTGTGAAAAGGTGCAATATTCTAGGCTCAAAGTGTCCCACTCTAATAATCTGATTAAGCCATAACACCTGCAAAGGGTTCCTGAGCCCTTAAATGGTCTCTCAGTCTGGTTCAGTAGGAATCACAATCATGGGAAAGACTGCTGACCTGACAGTTGTGCAGAAAACCATAATTGACACCCTCCATAAGGAGGGAAAGCCTCTAAAGGTAATTGCAAAAGAAGTTGGATGTTCCCAAAGTGCTGTATCAAAGCACATTAATAGA
>BLSH010310639.1:434707-460692 GCA_018402905.1 Glandirana rugosa
ACTATTGTAACGTCTTTTCCATTTCACATGTCTTTCAATGTGTTAGTAAAAAAAAAAAAAAAAAAAAAACATTTTAATCATGTCAGAAATCCTGTGATTGTGTAACTTTCTGTACACTTTACCTTTTCTGCAATGTTATCAATTGGGGATGTTATCAGGTATTTCTATGGGTTACAAAAACACCTCTTCCTAAGTTATGGCGATGAAGAGCTGCTCCTTCATAGATGTAGTGAAGTGGCTGAGCATGGTCAAACTAGGACAGTAAGTGCCGGTTCACACCAGCACAATGTCAGCGAATTCACATTGAATTCGGACCAAAGTCGTGCAGGACCCTTTTTTGTCCACACCAGAATTGGATTGCATAGGTGCTCCCACCCATGTGATCCCATTCCTGTCCGAATTCACAGTTTGCACTGCGAAATGCAAACCGATCTGGGGGTGTCGTTAACTTTCTACTGACACCTGCAGCAGTTCGCATAGGGCAGTGTGAACTGCCTGCGAGTTCTATGCAATGTGGGAACTAGCACTGGAATCACGCTTGTTCCTGCATCGCGCTGATCTGAACCGGCACTCAGGGCCTTTATCTGACACTTTTGTTTGCATCAGACAGGGTTTTCATTCCTATACAAGTCTATGGGAATTCAATACCCTTTTGAAGCAGGTCATTTGCAGGTCAAAAGGAGGTCAACTTCAGATCAAATCCACCTTTCAATAAATTGTGAATTATCTCAGAAGCATCTCAAACTGATGTCAAACTGATGCCAATGATACAATCTAAAAGGCCATCAACACAGACGTAAGATTATATTTAAAAGGCAATGAACGCTACTTTTACCATACATTCACTAGCGGCTAATCAATCACTGTAATTTAAAAAATATGCACCTGAAACTTTCACCTGCAGTGCATGTTTGGTGAATGTCAGATTCATTACTGGCAGGATCAACCGGTGGACATAAAGGGAGAACCTAAAAAAAAGAAAACAAATGCAGCCACCCCTAGGACTGGTAAGCTGCTATATGTTACATTTTTGTACCTGGATTTTGATACACTTTAAAGCCCTATCTGTCCTGAAAAAAGACAAATTTTATGTAAGGGTAAACTACAATAACTAAAAGTTTTAAATTGTACAACTGAGACACCTCTGAACTAAAAAGCACTCTAGGACGCAAAGGTGGAAGCAGAAAAAAGGATCTAGGAATCAAGTGGTCCAAATCAAATACATGAGAAGTTTGATTTGTATTTTTTTAATCCTCCATTACATAGATATGACTGCAGAAGTGCACATGACGACCAGACCAAACCATACACAACAAATAGATGTCTTATGATAAGCAATGCCATCTTAAACATACAAAATCCTGATAATACATACATGATTATACAACCAGGAGGGTTTATAACTGTGGCAAAGAAATATTTAAAAGAAACTATAAAAAAAATATGCGTACAAAAATACTCAGGATAATCAAGGAAAATAACATACGCCACTATGTGGATAAAATAATTTGTTTACAATACAAACAGTGAATAAAACGGTCTAAAAATAAACCAAACCAAGTTCATTAACTCAATTTAGCATTAAATATTTTTATTAACTTTTTAACAGTAACAGTATGGGTGGTCCCATTCCCCAAAAGTAACATGGTGTGATCCAGGTGTAATATTCTTTATGAGCTTGAAATACACAATGACATGCTAGTAGAGAATCCATATTAGTATCTCTTTTCTTGCAACCAATGCAAAATATTACTTATTTGCTCAATAATCAGTGATTAGTTTGATAAAGTTCATAGTGTACTCAAGTATTTTGTTTATTTGTATGCTTGTATTTGGTTTAACTTACAAAAGAAGGGACATTTGGGAGTTGCTTATACAACTTAATTCTGACTCTTGCACTGCAGGTCAGAAAACGTTTGTTGTATTCAGATTGTGTCTTTATATATATTATAGTTTTTTTTTTTTCTTGGAGCTTTATCAGTACAGTTTTAATCACAACACAGAAAATAATTAAGTGTCCAAAGTATAAACAAAAAAATTGGTAATTAATACTAGTTGATCAATCAAGATTGTTCATTTACTATATAATCCTCAATAAATATAGAATAAACACACAGACTTTGAGAGAAAGATGATTTAAAATGTATATTTTCCAATACATTATGTATAAATAATTTCCTGCAACACAGTAGTCACAAAAATATTTTCTTACATATAGACAGACAGGCATTTAAAAATATAGATATACAAGATGAGATGCTAATGGATTTGATGTGATAAGAATGAATACATGCAAAATGCTGCAGAACTTCTGCTCCCAATCAATCACCAGAGATCACTGACATCATTAAAGCCTTTGATCAGCGATCTTCTTTCAAGCACTGAATAGGGGATGAAATGACCCACGCTAGCACACAGAATGGCGAAACACCTAAGAGACAATTCAAAGTGAAATATGAGAAGCCCGTAACATTTCTCCTATGAAAAACTATCCCCACCTGAAAAAAAAAAACCCACATTCCGGAACTGATTAAGAAACACAAGTTGCAGAACTAATTATGCCTAATTAAAAATCAAACTTCCTTTCTGCAATCTGAAGTTCTGAAGATAATTTCAGCTGTACATTTCCCTAATCCTATTTTTCCCCTAAAGAGAGCTTTCTAAAAAAAAATCTTTTTTTTCTGTGTTTCTCTGATCCACGTGTTAGTGTGTTTTCCTAATCCCTGAATTCATTTCCGCTCGCACTTCCCTTATTTGCAGAAAAATCTAATTGTTAAATTGCAGAAGAATCCATTGTATTTTTACCCTCATCAAATGATCAATGAGTTCATTAATAAGACCTATAACAACACTGACATGTCATCGACACTGTTTTGAAAGATGATCCAGGCTTCCTGCTCCACACGCCAAGGTCTAAGATTCTCTGTGGCAGCTTGGAGCCCATTCAATATTTTTCTCAGACAGAGGAAAGTGAAAATCCATTTTGAAACCAATTTCAATTAGGATCTGAGAGCTGTTATCACAGGTGTCGCAGAATGGGTCCGTTAGGAGAAATGTCGTCTATCCATTCTGAAATGAAACCTTATCGGGGCTACAAATATGGCTAAGGACAGACTATCTTTAAATTACTTTTCATCCAGGGTTAACTCTTCCGTAAGTTCTGTCATGTGTGATTCTTCCTATCCACTTGCAATAATCTAATGAGTAACTAGACGCTGCATGTGAGCCGCTTTTATTCTTGTAAAGGGCTTCCCTTCCTACAGTGTTAAAATGCAAATAACTTGAGGCCAGACAAGCCAACTTACTTAGCTACATCACAGAAAGCCTTTATAGCTTATTATGGGGAATAAAAGACTTGCATTCTGAAGACGGTCTCCGCCCCTCATTGCATTCCTGGTGATTTTTCAATTGCAAACTCCAGGGCCCAAGTTATTTCATTAATTCAGCACCCAAGTAGTGAGGCTTTTCTCTCAAATCTTTCAGTCTTCTTTTAGCAAATTATCCCATGACGGTGGATTTATTCAGTCAAAGACCCCCGGACTTTGAGAAGCAACAAAAGAATCAAGAGACTTTCTGGTCCACCTGCCTGGCGAATGATGAGGCAGGGAAAAGCCTCCCCCAGAGAAACCAATCAAACCATTGTGTGGCACAGTCAGAGCTTTTCAACTGTCAAGCCAGGAGAGCAGGGAAAGAGATGAAAGAACACAGGATGAAGCTACCATTTACACAACCATGTGGGAATGGTCTCCAAAGATTTAATAATTGGAAGCCAACTTAACTTTTCCATGTCTTAAAAATGCAATATCCTATAACACATAAGCTGAGAGAATACTTAAATCATTAAAAAATCAGGAGGGAGGTAGAAAATGGCTTCAAGCTATGTTAAATCATTTTAAAACATGCAATTGCATATTCTATGGGAACAAAAGTGATATGATTTAATTTTGTATTTTTTGTTTTGTTATTCTTACTTGGTTATATTTTATATAAGTGATTACACTGTATATTGCATGTGGATTAAATTAAGAATAAGAATTAAAAAACACACTGGCTATCTGGCTGCATGGGATTTGCCCAGCCCTGGGTTAATTTCAATATCTGGGTTTTTTTTTTCTTTTAATATTCATTACATTACCAGTTGTTAACCTGTGTTGGCACATTGCTGACATGTTGCATTGTGAACTGATTCAAAGACCCAACTTGAATAGATTTCAATGTCAAATGCAACCAGATGTAGCATGCATTATCCAAAACACTGCAATGCACTGCATTGATGGGCATAGGGCATTAAAACAACATAACTTCTCATGTTCATTTTGCCTGTCCTGGAAATTGAGTAAAATGCATCAAAACTTATCCAGGAGTGAAAAAGCTGTATCTTTGAGCACTCCTACAGACAAAAGTCATGCTATTACTGAGTTTACTAAATCAATTGAATGTAAAGTCTATGCTTACCCTGACTAAACAGAAAAGCTCTTCCTACCTTGAGGGTCAGCACTCATCCAAAGTCAACATGTGGTCCAAAATACAATATAAAGTGCAATTTATCACAAATACTATGTACCTTTAGTTGGCTGCATGGCAACTTTACCCCCTGTAAAGTGCCTGTGTATGCCAAGAATTGGGACATTCTGTAACGAGCAGCCAGTTTTCATTATTACTGGCTCTGGTTTGAACTTCTCCTGCCTTTTTTGCCATACTATTTTCTCATGAATAAGGCCATCAGCAACTGGCCAACAGAAGGACTGAAGAGGTGAGAATGGGTCCCAGGATTCAAGGCTATATTTATTTATTTATCACGGGGTCTTATACAGCGCTGTCAATTTACACATATACATATATTGTACATTCACATCAGTCCGTGACCTGAAGGAGCTTACAATCTAATGTTCCTAACTCACATTCATACATACATATACTAGGGCCAATTTGGATAGGAGCCAATTAACCTACCAGCATGTCTTTAGAGTGTGGGAGGAAACCGGAGTACCCGGAGGAATCCCACTCAGGCACAGGGAGAACATGCAAACTCCAGGCAGGTAGTGTCGTGATTGGGATTCGAACCAACAACCCTAGTGCTGCTAGGCGGAAGTGTCAAAGTACTTTGGGGAAGCCCCCTGGTTTGCCCTGAAGATTAGGTCTGTAAGGTGATTGACCACAGTCTGTTTAATCACTGTTAATCTCAATCTCTCTGGCTGCTGATCTGCTTCCTGCACATATAATCATTGTGACTACAAGGGTTAGTGTAGCCAAACTATCCAGTATGCATGTCACAATGCACCAACCAGTAAAATACATAGTGTTTGAATGAATAGATGGCAGTGGGAGACAGTGGAAATTCTTTCAGTCTCAAAACATTACCCACTCTCCAATCGCCTGAGTAATCCCATGCCCACCTGGGAACTAATAAAGCTGCAAAGCCTAACAGGATGAGTTTTTCTAAAGTGTTTAATGACTCTCTCTAGTCTCTTAAGCCTCCCTTTTGGTCCTTTAACCCTTTCTCTGCCAGAAGCATTTTTGCATTTTTTGCACACATGCTTAAGAAATAATTTTAGATCTGAAGATTACATAAAACCACCGTGGCTGGGGACACTGAGAAGATTTCACTTTCCCGGTCAGCAACAAGGAGAGGGCAAGAGCAGATGCACGTCCCCTCTTCTCCCTCCCCTCTTCCCGCTTGTCAGATTTACACACAATCCTGGTGCCTTTATGACGTACGGACCTGACAGTGATGGGGTTATGGTGGAAGGAAACCCTAATAATGAACTTCTCTTATTTGGTCCCTTTTTGTCTGTTAATAATCCCACTAAATGTGACTTATGGTATATCTGTTAAAAAAGTGCAAAGAAACTTTTTAATTCTGCCAGAAATCTTGTCAGCTGATAACAACCTTCAGGCCTCATACACACAGACGTTTCATAAAAAATAAACAAAACGTCAGGCCCGACGTCAAGGAAAAAAAAAAAATCGGCGTTTTTCGGCATCAATAGGCGTTTTTTTAAAAAAAATCACCCCTCTGCTATTTTTCAACCTAAAAACGTTGGCGTCAAAAAACGCCGGTTAACGCCGGTATGGCGTTAGTGAGCGTTTTGCGGCGCCGGCGTCAAAAAACTCCAAAACGTTACAGCCTCAGAACGTGCTGGCCGTGGGTTCTAGTTTCAGCTCACTAACGCCAACGCCATCTACAGCTCAAAAACATTGGCGTTTTTATGGGTCCATTGACTAATATGGAGAGCTGCAAAAAATGCCAGAAAAACGCCGGCGTCAAAAAACATCCGTGTGTATGAGGCCTTAGAGACATAGGCCCATTTCACACGGACGTTCCGTTCAGCTCCGCCTGTTCGTTTTTTCAGGTGGACCTGATCGGACCATCCATGCACCCCTATGGAGTGACAGATGTCAGCAGAGACATGTCCGCTGACACCCGTTGCTCTCCGATCCGCTCCAGACCCCATTTTTCCATCCGTCTGTAGATCAGATCGGATGACAATGGACAGACGTATCCATTGTCATCCAATTTGCCATAGGGGCTCTAACGGATCCATCTCTGGTAAACAGAGCCCGCTGATGGAACGGCCGTGTGAAACCGGCCATGTAGAAAGTTATCAGTTAACCAGTTGTCGACCGCCCGCCGTCATTTGACGGTGGCAACTTGGCTGCGAGATCACGTATTGTGAGCATGCGTGCACCACCGGAGGCGCGCTCGCTCACTCACTGTGTATCGGGAAGCCAGGGAGCAGGTAGGGCGGACTCGATGTCCGCCGGCTACCCGCGATCGGTCCCCCGCAGTGAAAGAACGGGATCCGTGTATGTAAACACACAGATCTCCGTTCTGACAGTGATCGCATGCTTCCTGTATATTGAAGCAGCGATCACTCTCCTCCCCCACTCAGCCCAGCCCCCATGCAGTTAGTAACACCTGCCAGGGAACACAGTTAACCCTTTGATCGCCCCCTAGTGTTAACCCCTTCTCTGCCAGTAAAATGTATACAGTAATCAGTGCATTGTCATAGCACTGATTGATGTATAAATGCCAATGGTCCCACAAAAGGGTCAAAAGTGTCTGACATATCCGCTGCAATGACGCAGTACCGCTAAAAATCGCAGATAGCCGCCATTACTAGTAAAAGATTTAACAAAAATAAAAACCCCATTTGTCGCTCTTTTTTTGTTTATAGTGGTGATCAGAAGTGACGCAGAGGTGATCAAATACCACCAAAAGAAAGCACTATTTGTGGGAAAAAAAGGATGCAAATTTAGTTTGGGTACAACGTCAATTGTCAGTTAAAGCGACGCAGTGCCGAGTCACAAAAAGTGCTCTCGTCCTAAAGGGGAAATCCTTCCGGGGCTGAAGCGGTTAAACTGTCTCCAGTCTGATGACAACAAAAACACTTGTTATAGAGCAGTTAAGAGAGGCAGGTGTTTGTAGTCCTTTTCAAGGGTGATCTGCTTTCAACCTGTAATGTAATTGGTGGCCTCATGGCCTAATAGAGATGCTCGGGAAGTAGGAGGGACCACGCGCAAACTTTACAGGACTTATAGAGATTTGCATGTCATTTTATGTTGCCTGTATCTCTGATACTACTATATGTTTTGGTTTTCTGTTTTTAATTCAAGTGCCCCTGGTTATTAATTTTTACCTCATATGGCCCCATTTTTTTGAGGTTTGCGACAGGTTAACTTTAACTTACCTGCATATTTGTTTACATAAAATATTACAAATAACTATAATTGCTAAAAACCCTGTGAACACTGCTCCCTTTTCGTGCAGACTGAATACATTTTTATTCCTGTGCATTACAGGCAGCAGCTCATTAAAAATAATTTCATTAGCAGGTGTGCAAAATAAGTGGTCCATCTTTTTTCCGCTCTGGAATCTGTATTTAATTAAAAAATCGTTTATTGTACTACAGAGACTTTCAGAAGAAGCACACTTTCATAACTACTTTCCTAAACCTCTAAATCAAGTCATTTAAACCACGTAATTACTCTCTGGTAAACAGTGAATAGCAGATAAACAGAAAAGACCATGAATCTACTGTATTGTTTTCAAAGGAAACAGAAAAGAATGGCTATAGGTATAGCTAATTTATAAGTACTGCAGGTAGGTAACAGAGACTTTCTTCCTGTCTTACAAAGCTAAATATCCACCTATGGTAAGAAGACATGACTGCAGTGAACAATACCTGTTAAATACGATCTACGTTTATTTTAACATAGTGTAATAGTGCCTTTTAGAAATGGCCTTTACAACTCAAACTTGTGTACTACTTTAGCCCCTACTTTGTAGTATTGCAAAAAGGAATTCTTCTTCTGTTGTCCTTGAGAAAGTTACCTAAGCACATTTTTCCTTTAAATGAAACATATAAGATAACCTCAATGTCATTTAAAAGAAAACTGTTAGGCTCCATGCACACTGTATCTGATAAACAACCGTGTTTGGGCATTTTTTTAACAGCCCAAAAACGCCCCCTTATGTTATCCTATGTGTCCATGCACACATGGACGTTAATTATCGTTTAACAGCAGTGGCGTTTTTGGGCTGTTATCTGAATGCCCTGAACTAAGCAGCTTCTCCTGCCCGATGCCCAGAGAGCCCATATAGCGTCCAGTGTGCATGCAGCCTTATGTGTTTTGTCAGTTTTATTTATTTTTATTTATATTTCTAAGTTTTTAAACTGTTGTTTATATTCTTTTACACTATTTATATCACATATTGGTTTAACAGGCAACTATTCAATACATTACAAAGAATTCCCAGGGCAATATTGGTTATCTAAACACAGCACAGCAATAGTTATCTCCTTTTAGGAAATTTCAGACACAGCCCTACAGAAGGAAGAAGGAGTTTTGCTACATTGTTCACTATATATATATAAAGTATTTAAAGAGGAAGTAAACCCAGATGGGGTTTACTTCCTCTATATCCCCCTGTAAAGTAGAAACATAATGAGCTACTATGCATCGCATAGTAACCCATTATGTGCCACTTACCTGCAAACGAAGCCTGCGCCGTCCAGCGCCGTCCCCTCTCCTGGCAGCGTCCATCTTCTGCCCTTCTTCCTTCCGGGGCCGCGACTCCGGCGCTGTGACTGGCCAGAGTCGCTTGACGTCACTCCCACACATGCGCGCGGGAGCCACCAGTCACGGCACGGTCGCAGTGGAGGAACGGCACACAGGCCGTTCCTTCACTGCGCATGTGCCGACATGACGTTGGCACAGCTTCAACACTGCATATCTCCTGAACCGTACAGGTTTAGGAGATATGCAGTGCACCTACAGGTAAGCCTTATCATAGGCTTACCTGTTGGTTAAAGTGGTTGTCACAAGTTGACAACCACTTTAAAGCGGTTGTATGCCCGTTAAAAAAAAAACCTGTAAGGCATACTAGCTCATTATGAAATACTTACCAAAAAACAAAGTACCCGCACCATCTCCTGGTCACCGCAGAGGGAGCTGACATTTTCCCTGTGGTGTTCCTTCCGGGATCGGAAGATGTCAATCCCACGCGCATGGGAGCCATTCTTTCCGGCAAGGTTTCCGGCAAGGTCCTTCGCCGGGACTTCACTGAGCATGCGCTGTGACGTCAGCGGCTGCATGCAAGGTGAATATCTCCTAAACCGTATATTTATTTTGCCTACAGGTAAGCCTTTATAGGCTTACCTGTAGGTAAAAAATCCCCAAACAGGGCATACAACCGCTTTAAAGTGGTTCTAAAGCCTTGTTTTTTTTATTCTTTAAAATAATAAACATATAATATTTACCTGCTCTGTGTAATGGTTTTGCACAGAGCATCCCAGATCCTCCTCTTCTTAGGTTCCCCGCTGGTGCTTCTGGCCCCACCCCCGCTGCTTGCTCCGGGGGCACTCATGCCTGCTCAAGAGCATGGCTCAGTCGCTCCCCCTGTTCCCTCCTCACTGGCTGTGATTGACAGCAGCCAATGGCTTCCACTGCTATGTCTTAGCCAATCAGAAGAGAGAGTCCTGGGAGAGCCTCGGCTCTGGTGCACATCAATGGAGTGGGATCGTGCTCAGGTAAGTATTAGGGGGAGCTGTACCCTGAAGGTTTTCAGAATGCATGAAGGTAAAATGTGTTCAGCCTTTGCAACCACTTTAACATATAAACATTTAATAGAAGGTGCACAGGTGACACAATTCAGGGCTTGTTCACACCAGATTCGGTGGGACTGCGGTGGGTGGCTATTCCAGTGCAGTCCCACTACATGGACAAGGTAAAATGCCTTGTCTCCTATGTGCCTGGTTCAAACAACTGCGTTGTGGTGTGTGGGCATGATGTGCTAAAAAATAGGACTGCATGTTGTACTTTTTTCAGAACAGCATGGTGTGGGGCAATCCACTGGCTTGCACCGCGTGGTCTGCAATTGAGCTTTATGAGATATCTGTGTGACATCTCAATAAACCTCATTTTAAAAGAGTAAACAGTGCGATCCCCTGAGTTCAGCACATTATCACTGCGCTGATCTCAGCTGGATCGCACCACACGCTAACCAGTGCACAGCTAGTGTGATCCAACCCTCAGATTTTTTAAAAGAAATAGTATAACACAGGCTGTGAACTATTTTAATGCCATCTCCAAATGCAATTTCATACATCTTCATCTAAGCAGAGCAGGTAGGTAGAGGGAAGAAAATGAGTTACTTCTCTGACTCTTTGGTTGTGCAAGTAAATTTCAGCTTGAGCTACTGAGGTCTGTAAACATGTCTTTTTTTTTTCAACAGAACCGTTAAGAATTGACTCGTAAACATTTAAGAACTCCTTTATTTATTTTGCATTGTATTCTTTATTCCTGACCATAATAAAGATAATATAGGAAGAGGAGTTTTTCTATGTTTTTCACTATTTATATAAAACACCAAGTGGTCTATTTATAAGTGTATTCACCCAGGAATTACATTTAAAAATGTATGAATCTTGGGTTAAAGTTGTCTGAATCTTGTGTGAAAACATTTATATATAGACCCCTTAATGTTTATTGAATGCTATATGCTATGTCATTGATAAAAAGTAATAGGACATTTTACTAAACAGGTCTGTATCAGGAACATAAAAAGGGCAGCACAGTGGTATAGTGGTTAGCACTTTCACCTAGCAGCAAAAGGTTCGCTGGTTAAAATCCCAACCACGACACTACCTGCCTTGAGTTTGCATGTTCACCCTGTTCCTGCGTGGGTTTCCTCTGGGTGCTCCAGTTTCCTCCCACACTCCAAAGACATGCTGGTAGGTTAATTGGATCTAAATTGACCCTAGTATGTGTATGCATGAATGTGAGTTGAGGACCTTAGATTGTAAGCTCCTTGAGGGTAGGGACTGATGTGAATGTACAATGTAAAGCGCTGCGTAAACTGACTTGCTATATAAGTACTTGAAATGAAAAAGGTTTTTCTAAAATGAAACAGTAGAAGCTTTTGTTCTGTGCTTCATGTGTGTCCTGATGCTGCCATAGTTGGGAAAGGCACCTACATAGCACTGGCAATGATCGTAACCCCCTTAGCCCTGGAAGGTTTTACCCCCTTAATGACCAGGACATTTTCTGTGATGCCACATTGCGTTACTTTAACTGACAATTGCGTGGCCGTGTGATGCTGTACCCAAATAAAATTGATGTCTTTTTTTTTTCCACAAATAGAGCTTTCTTATGGTATAAAACAATATTTTTTACTTTCTGCTATAAAACTAATTCAATAAAAAAAAAAAAAGTAAAAAAATCAAAATTTTCATCAATTTAGGCTAATATGTATTCTTCTACATATTTTTCGTAAAAAATCCCAATAAGCATATATTGATTGGTTTGTGCAAAAGTTATAGCGTCTACAAAATAGGGGATAGATTTATGGCATTTTTATTTATTTTTTATTTTTCTTTACTGGTAATGGCAGTGATCAGCGATTTTTAGCGGGACTGCAACACTGCGGCGGACAGATCAGACATCTAACTTACACTTTTTTGGAAACCAATGTCATTAATACAGTAATCAGTGCTAAAAATATGCACTGCTACTGTACTAATGATACTGGCAGGGAAGAAGTTAACACCAGGGGCAGTCAAAGGGTTAAGTGTGTCCCTAAGGGATACTTTCTAACTGTGTGGGTGATGGACTCACTAGATGAACACAGTGATCCCTGTTCCTGATTAGCAAGAACACAAGATAACTGTGTTCATCTCTGACAGAACAGCGGTCGAACAGCGGTCTGCCTTGTTTACATCGGCAGACCACCGTTCTATCTCTCTGGGGAGCGATCGCGGGTGGCCAGCGGACTTCACGTCCATCGGATACGCTGAATGGCTCGCCCTCTGGCCAATCAGCTTGCCCCTGCTGGCTATTGCACGAAATGACGTACAGTTATGTTATTTCGCGCAATAGAGCCGACCCGCCACAGTATATGTACTGCGGCTGGTCGGCAAGCGATTAAAAGAAGTCTGCCATGAGACATTCACAGAGGCTGTCATTTCATCTGAAAAGGTTAGCTCCCTGGCTGTCTTGCTGATGTATTCGTTTTATACAAGTATAGAGATAAGGTATTATAACACTTCCCTAAAACCCATTTAGCCATGATTGACACTATGAATCGCACCATATTCCTTTGCAATTCACATGTGATTCAGTGCTATGCAATTTTGAATAGGCTCAAATCGCAAAGCATCACAGCAAAGCACTACATGCACCAATTTTAGAAACAAACTGCAATCAGAACGCATGGTCGTTTTGTACCATGAGATCCCATGCAGGCAAACGTAACCTACGTTTGCAACCTGCATTTGGGCTTTTGTTAACATTGCACCCACTGCAGATCGCAAGGGCAGTTTTCTGCACCGCGTTCTAGTGTGAACCAGGGCTTATAGCATGCAAATTGCATTCACTCAGAAAGTACTGATGCCAGACATATTCAGACAGCAAGGACTTTCAGTGGATTGCTTTCATCATAAAGGCACACATTTTTTTGTCTGTAACTCTTTGTCATCATGGATTATTAGCAATATACAGTATTTGGTATTATCTGTATGAAAGATATACTGTATTCTACATTTTTTCATAATAATTTTCTGCCAGTAAAATATCTCAAATAGAAGTTAGATTCACTGCAAAGCAGAAATAGTCCTTTTACATGCATTAAAATGCACATTTTAGGCCTGAAAATTACAACTTAAATATTTTACAGTTCCCAGCACTTTCTGTACCTACAAACAATGACCACATGGGCCAATAGCGAGGATGAATTCCCCTAGTGGAGACAGAGATGGTAAAAAAAACTTGACAGAAGTTCTAACCCTTCAGCATGCTATCCAAAAAAAAGTTTGAACTTTGCATGTATTTAGGGTCAGTTTTTAAAGAAGTGAACGTGACTTTCATCAAACACTCCCTGGTGGTGAATCAATCGCCAACACTTAAAGCACATGTGCATGGAAGATTCTCCTGCTGTGAATGTTAGGCAAATTCAAATGTGAGTGTAATTTCACCCCTTTATTCTTGGCCCCTTTCACATTGAGGCAGTTTTTAGATGTTTTAGCACTAGAAATAGCCTCTGAAAAGCTCCTGAAAACTGCCTCCCATTCATTGCAGTGTGTGCTTTCACACTGGGGCGGTATGCTTGCCGGACGCTCCCAAAAATGCCCCAAAGCTCCTTAAAAGTGCTTTGAAAGTGCCGCAAAAGGGGGTCTTTTTTCTATATATTTAAAGTCACGTTGTCACGTGACCTTATAAGCACCGGCCCGCTAGCGCCCGAAAAGTGCCGCAAAAGCGCTGCTAAAGCACCACAAAAACGACTGTCGCTTTAGCACTGTTTTAGCGACGCTTCAGTGTAAAGGGGTCTTAGATATATTATCCAAATGGTTTTATGTTATGAGCCCTCTCTCCGTCATCCTTCCCTCTGAGTAACTACCCATGGAAAAGAAGAGGTGGTGTTTTGCAAGTGCTAGTGACCAACCAGGGGATTGCCCACAAAGCACAGTAGATCATACTAACAATAGGTGGTCAATAAATTGTGGTGAGTTTAAATCCATGTGGTACAATAAGAGCACGATTGGAACAGAGCACGGTTATTTTGTTTAAAGAGCACCACATCAAGAAGGATCACAGTGGGACTTGAAATATTTATGTTCAAACTTTTGATGTGGACTGGATATGGATGAGTATTGTTAATATTTGCAAAATTATTTGTTATTAAAGTTTGCTTTGTTTAATTTGGTACAGATGTATTAATGTACAGATGTACTGGTAAGGATGTATTAATATAATATCAAGTGCGGTGTTTCCCTCTTTTTTAATCTCTTTTGTGTGCCACCTTAAATAAGAATACATGGAAATGAAAAGAATTGTCCTGTTTATTTTTTGTCAACCAAAATTTAAGAGTGCAATATGACATCAGGGAAGCTATAAAGTATGTTCAGTTAGTACATATGTTTTATCTGAATGTCATTTTTAATATGACTTTTACATTGTACATGCATGCTGTTCAATATTGTTATGATAGTATATCATATACAGATTTGAAGATTCTCCCTCTAGTGGCAGTCTGTATGTCAGCAATCTTGTTATACGACTACTGAGATAGTTAACAAAAAAGAAACATTTTTTAACCAGCTAAAGTATACAGTACATATCATTGACATGGGCAATGCACACTTGCATTATTGTGCAGTTTATATGGTTAGCAGCTTCATGCAGCACATTTAGCTGTTACATGTGTTCATATTTGGTTAGTTTGCTTTGCAGAAAATGCATATTAAACCATCTGTATAAGAGAGACAGCAAGGACCCTGCAGTAAATGTGTCTGGGAAAAGCTATCCTGCAGCGAAAGGGGTTCCCAGACTGACATGTTGCTGGCAAAGGGGAATGGAGTGCTCTGATGCACTGTGGCAGTACCAGGGTGAAAAAACGGAATTACTAACCAGTATGGCTATGACATTTCATGGCTTAAATATACATTGTGTCTGGAATTTACCTTAAAGCGTGAAAAACAAATAAACTAAATCCAAAATTCTGCAGCATTTTCTGCACAAATTGGTAACAAATGTGGTAGTGTTGCCAATATTTTTGTATTGCTGTAGCAAGATACTAAAATCCATAATTAATTTCAGTCAGCACCGGTACACAGTGAATCAGGAGAATTGGGGATTTGCACATCTGAGATCTGGCCACTGTATATCCACGTAGATCTCTCTGATCTGTACAGGATCACAAGTTAAAGGAATAAAGGCAACTGCAATCCAAGGACTGTATGATTTATACAGAATGACCAAATTAGCATCAATACAAATGGGTCAATATCTTCAACTGTTCCTGATTCGTGATTCACTTTGCGCGTTAGTCAAGGCACACATATGTGTCAAAAAGAATCTACTCTTGCCTCTATTTTTGCAACTGCTATCCCTCTATTTTTTGCATTTTTAACGTTCTCTATGAGTTTTTATTTGTTTAACCACTTGACCTCCAGAAGATTTACCCCCGTTAATGACCAGGCCATTTTTTGCAATACGGCACTGCGTTACTTTAACTGACAATTGCATGGGCATGCAATGCTGTACCCAAATAAAATGTACTGTATGTCCTTTTTTCCCCACAAATAAATCTGGTGGTTTTTGATCACCACTGTGTTTTTTATTTTTTGCGCGATAAACAAAAGATGACCAACAATTTAGAAAAATAACAATGGTTTTACTTTCTGCTATAAGACCTATTATAATAAAAAAAAAATTGAAAAATTCGAATTTCTTCATAAATGTAGGCCAATATGTGTTCTGCTACATGTTTTTGGTTAAAAAAAATCCCAATAAGCGTATATTGATTGGTTTGCGCAAAAGTTATAGTGTCTACAAAATATGGGATTTTTTTTTTACTAGTAATGGCGGCGATCAGCGGCTTATAGCGGGACTGAGATACTGCGGCGGACATTCTGACACTGACACTTTTTGGAGACCAGTGACACTAATACAGTGATCAGTGCTAAAAATGTGCACTTTCACTGTACTAATGACACTGGCTGGGAAGGGGTTAACATAAGGAGGATCAAAGGGTTACCTGTGTGCCTTGCCAGTGTTTTACTATACTGTGTGAGGTGCTTTTACTAGGGGAAGAGATGGAATGTATTCATTGCTTTGCAGGGACACAAATTCCATCCCCTCCCTCCTGTCAGAAGAGCGATCTGCCTTGTTTACATTGGCAGATCGCAGTTCTGTGTCTCTGCCTGACGATCGGCAGGTGCCGGAGGACATACAGTACCCAACACCCACTGATCAGCTTCTGCTTTGTGTAATCACAGTGGAAGCAAGCCGTGGGGGGTTGGGAATGCACGCCCCCAAGCCAATATATATATACACGTGATCCGAAGCACAGCTGCCGTCTTGCAGTAAAAGTGCTATATGGTTGACTTAAAGCGGTTAAAACATTTTTATTCATTATTTACTCCTACTTCTGACAATACCACCACAGAAAATGATGATGCTTTATAAAACATTTTATGTATTACTAACACTCTATGCTTTTGAGTGCACATTTATCAACATGGATTCCAGTTAAGTTTGGCCAAAATAGTTTTGTCACTCTGTATACAATTATTGCCAGCAATTTTTCCAGGTTAGGCCTGGAATTTTATCAATATTGTATACTCCATTTTTTTCTCATAACCACAAAAAGTGGGCAAAATGGCTCCCACATAATGCCTTCAAAATATGTATAACATCCAACAAATATTATAAAAGTAGTAGCAGTGAACACATAAAATTAAGCTGATCATTCATAGCTTGAATTTCTACCATTTCCTGCTGGATCAACCAAACTTCAATCTGTGGGTGGCTCTGTCAAAGGGTCTGGGTGGAAAATTGTTGACTGAACAGTGACTGCATCCTATCCGATGCCATCATTGCCCGGTTATTCAGACAGCAGTGGGCACTACTACTTTCTGACTGTAATAGCTGGTAGCTTTACACAAAGAATGTAAAAGGGTTTTAGCAAAATATCTCCCCTGGTTGGAATGACAAGGCATTGTTGAAGAGATAAATAATCTTTGAATTAGGGTCGGCCATACACCGATAGGCTTTTTTCATTCAGCATGGATAGACGAATCTCCCTGCTGGGCTACAGTATTCTGAAGGTCGACGCTAAAAAATCAGGTGCAGTCACAGTTCAGTCAACAATTTTCTGCCCAGCTACTTGAATTTTCAGTTGAAGCATGTTGAGAGGGAGGGAGCTGACAGCACCACCCACAAAGCAATTTTCGGCTGGTTCATTAGGAACTGACTGACATTTACTTTGTGTGTGGCCAGTTTAAGCCACTGTTTATGATTAACACAGAAAACTTAAAATGTATCCACCAAAACAGTGGTACAGTCACATGAGAAGCACGAATTCTGAATCTGGCCAGGAACAAACTTTCAAAATTAGTATGGACCTAAGTATGCTAATAGAAAAATTCTAGTAATTGATCTCTGGGGAAAACAAGACTCAGGAAATACTTTGTCCTGGGGAAGACTGATGACATCATTCTGCCATGATGCCCTCTCGGGTCTAGGCACAGTGAATTACTGATGGTTCTGCTTTAACCTCTTCAAAACCAGGCCTATTTCTGACATTTGTTGTTTACAAGTTAAAATCAGTATTTTTTGCTAGAAAATTACTTAGAACCCCAAACATTTATATATATATATATATTTTAGCAGAGACCCTAGAGAATAAAATGGCATTTGTTGCAATATTTTATGCCACACTAGCGCAGCAGCCTTTCAAATGCAATTTTTTGGAAAAAATACACTTCAATGATGAAAAAAAAAAACTTAACAGTAAAGTCAGCCCTATTTTTTGTATAATGTCAAAGATGATGTTACTCCGAGTAAATAGATACCTAACATGTCATGCTTTATAATTGTGCACTCTCGTGAAATTGGTGTCAAACTACAGTACTTACAAATCTCAATAGGTGAAGTTTTAAAAAATGTTAACGGTTACCTGTTTAGAGTTACAGAGGAGGTCTTGCGCTATAATTATTGTTCTCGCTGTAACGATTATGACAATATCTCACATGTGTGGTTTAAACACTGTTTACATTTGCAGGCGCGTGAGCACAGAGGGATGGGCGGTTAAAAAAAAAATTATATTTTTATTTATTTCATTTTATTTTTTTTTATCTTTACATTGTCCATTTAACCACTTCAATACTGGGCACTTATACAGCCTCTCACAAAAGTGAGTACACCCCTCACATTTTTGGGAATATTTTATTCTATCTTTTCATGTGACATTGAAGAAATTACACTTTGTTACAATGTAAAGTAGTGAGTGTACAGCTTGTATAACAGTGTCAATTTGCTGTCCCCTCAAAATAACTCAACACACAGCCATTAACCACTTCAGCCCTGGAAGGATTTCCCACGTTAGGACCAGAGCGCGTTTTGCAATTCGGCACTGCATCGCTTTAACTGACAATTGCGCAGTCGTGTGACGTTGTACCCAAACAAAATTTGCGTCCTTTTCAAATAGAGCTTTCTTTTGGTGGTATTTGATCACCTCCGCGTCATTTCTGATCACTGCTATAGACAAAAAATAGTGATAATTCTGCAAAAAAAAAAAAAAACACTATTTCTTACTTTTTGCTAAAATAGAAACCCCCCAAAAAAAATGAAAAAAAAAAAATTATTCATCATTTTGACTAATTTATATTCTTGCCCATATTTTTGGTAAAAAAAAATCGCAAACGGCATTTATTGATTGGTTTGCGCAAAAGTTGCCCCGTTTACACACCATGAGAATTAATTTCTGTCGTTTTTACAATATTTTTTATTTTTTACTAGTAATGACGGCGATCTGCGATTTTCATCGGGAGTCCGATATTGGGGCGGACATGTCGGACATTTTTGACACTTTTTTGGGACCAATGACATTTATACAGCGATCAGAAATTTGAATATGCACTGATTACTGTACAAATGTCATTGGCAGTGAAGGGGTTAACCTGCAGGGGGAGATTTAGGGGTTAACTGTGTTCCCTAGGCATGTTCTAACTGTGAGGGAGCTGGGCTACCATGGGCATAAGAGATCTAACTGATCCCAGTGACAGGGATCAGTAGATCTTTTAAATGCCCACTGACAGAGCGGGGAACAGCCGTGTTTACATCAGCGGTTCCCCCGTTCTTCCTCTCTGGCAGGCAATCGCGGCTCGGGCGGACTCAATCTCCGCCAGTGAGCCATGGCCACACTCCAGCAGAGTGCGGCGGGCACGAAAGTGCGCTGCCGGCGTGGCGCTCCCGCCCGCTACAGCGCACACGCGAGTCACCGTTTATAGAGGGCAATTCGCAGGGCGCTGCCACTCTTCAGCAGTAAAAGTACGCGAGACGGTCGGGAACCGGCTAATGTCTAAACCGCTGGCAACAAAAGTGAGTACACCCCTAAGTGAAAATGTCCAAATTGGGTCCAAAGTGTCAATATTTTGTGTGGCCACCATTACTTTCCAGCACTGTCTTAACCTTCTTGGGCATGGAGTTCACCAGAGCTTCACAGGTTACCACTGGAGTCCCCTTCCACTCCTCCACGACAACATCACAGAGCTCGCGATCCTCCATCTTCCGTTCTGAGGATGCCCCACAGATGCTCAATAGGGTTTAGGTCTGGAGAAATGCTTGGCCAGTCCATCACCTTTACCCTCAGCTTCTTTAGCAAGGCAGTGGTCATCTTGGAGGCGTGTTTGGGGTCGTTATCATGTTGGAATACTACCCTGCGGCCCAGTCTCCGAATGGAGGGGATCGTGCTCTGCTTTAGTATGTCACAGTACATGTTGGCGTTCATGGTTCCCTCAATGAACTGTAACTCCCCAATGCCAGCAGCACTCATGCAGCCCCAGACCATGACACTCCCACCACCATGCTTGACTGTAGGCAAGACACACTTGTCTTTTTACTCCTCACCTCTTTGCCGCTACACACGCGTGACACCATCTGAACCTAATTTTTCCAGTAATTCATGTCCTTAGTCTGCTTGTCTTCAGCAAACTGTTTGCGGCCTTTCTTGTGCATCATCTTTAGAAGAGGCTTCCTTCTGGGATGACAGCAATGCAGACCAATTTGATGCAGTGTGCGGCGTATGGTCTGAGCTATTTCTCAAAGACAACATCTGGATATGACACTGAGCATGTGCACTCAACTTCTTTGGTCAACCATGGTGAGGCCTGTTCTGAGTGGAACCTGTCCTGTTAAACTGCTATATGGTCTTGGCCATCATGCTGCAGCTCAGTTTCAGGGTCTTGGTAATCTTCTCATTTTATTTATTTATTTATTTCAGGTACTTATATAGCGCCGTCAATTTACGCAGCGCTTTCTCATAGCCTAGGCCATGGGTAGGCAACCTGCGGCCCTCCAGCTGTTGCACAACTACAAGTCCTATCATGCCTCTGGGAGTAATTGTAACTGCCAGCCTTGCAATGCCTCATGGGAAATGTAGTTCCACAACATCTGGAGGGCCGAAGGTTGCCTACCCCTGGCCTAGGTCATCTTTACGTAGAGCAACAATTCTTTTTTTCAGATCCTCAGAGAGTTCTTTACCACGAAGTGCCATGTTGAACTTCTAGTGACCAGTATGAGAGAGATAGCACCAAATTTAAAAAACCTCATCCCCATTTACACCCGAGACCTTGTAACACTAACGAGTCACATTACATCGGGAAGGGCCCAGTTTGCACATTTTCACGTAGGGGTGTACTCACTTTTGTTGCCAGCTGTTTAGACATTAATGGCTGTGTGTTTAGTTATTTTGAGGGAACAGCAAAGTTACACTGTTATACAAGCTGTACACTCACTGCATTACATTGTAGCAAAGTGTCATTTCTTCAGTGTTGTCATATGAAATGATATAATAAAATATTTACCAAATATTTACAAAAATGTGAGGGGTGTGCTCATTTTTGTGAGATACAGTACACCTTCCTGCCCAGACCAGTTTTCAGCTTTCAGCACTCACATTTTGAATGGCAATTGTGCGGTCGTGAGATGCTGCATGTACCCAAACAAAATTTTTACCATTTTTTTTCCCACAAATCAAGGTTTCTTTTCGTGGTATTTCATCACCTTTGGGGTTTTCATTTTTTGTGCTACAAATAAAAAAGAACGAAAATTTGGAAAAAAAAAGTTTGCAAATAAAGTAAGTTTTCTCCTTCACTGATGGGCACTGATGAGGCTGCACTGACGGGCACTGATGAGGCACCACCGATTGGCACTGATGAGGTGCCACCGATGAGGTGGCACTTATGTGCCGCACTGATAGGTGGCATTGATATACAGCACTTATGGGCAGTGATGGGCACTCATAGGCGGCACTGATGGGCACTGACTGGCACTCATAGGTGGCACTGATGGGCACTCATAGGTGGCACAGATAGGTGGCACTGGAGGGCACGTATAGGCGGCACTGATAGGCAGCACTAATAGATGGCACTGGTAGGCAGCACTGACAAGAGGCTTGGACACAGCTGATCACGTGGAAAAGAGCCTTCGTCAGAGGCTCTTTACCGAGATCGGTAATGCGGTGGGTCAGACTGACACACCACATCACCGATAACTGCGCTGTGTGCCCCCGCAGGCGCGCAATCGCGGCTTATCCTGCTGGACGTCATATGACATCCAGTCATTATAATTAAAACACTGCCTGGCCGTCATTCTGTTATAGGCCGGGCGGGAAGTAGTTAAAAAAAAAATCCTGATCACTTTTATTGCTGTCACATTCCTTGTAGCAGTAATAGGCAGTGACAGGTACTCTTTATGGAGGGATCTGGGGTATGAAAGACCCAAAACCCCTCCTCTGTACTTGAAAGTATTCAAAATGCCAAGATGGGTGTTTTTGAATACTGTGGATTTCTTAAAATTGGCGCCGTTGGCTGCCGAGTAAACCAGAAGTGATGACGTGGCGTCGCTTGCGGGTTACTAAATTGGAGACATCAGGAGAGGAGACGCCGGAAGGGAGGGGACGTCCCCTTGCACTGCTTGTAAAAACAGCCGAGTGGCTGCTTAGCCGCATTGGTTGCTATTACAAGAAAGCAGACCGTTGGTTCTAAAAGATGGTATCGGGGTGATGCCTACAGCTTCAGGCATCATCTCGGTACAACCGCTTGAGCAAAATGACGTACAGGTACCTGATTTTGCAGCAAGTGGTTAAATTCCAACTCTGTATTGCTGATAAATTTATGCATGCAGTGGGGTACTTCCCCACACTGCATAAGCTAATGCTTGTTTGGCTAGGGGAGAAAGGAATAATAATAAATACATACACTATGCCTTGTTCCCTGGCAGCAGGCATTCTCCTCTGCTGACTGATGCTTTGGGCTGTGGGTGAATCCTATGTCTTCCTCCCATACAATGCAGGACTTCTGGAACTGCATTGTACATGATTACATCACAGAGCTGCAACCAGATGAGTAGCGAAGTGAAGTCACTTTGGGTAACCAGTCACAAAGAGAAGACAAGAATAACTGTGGGCGTGAGGCATAAGACACGTATTTGCACCCCCCCATCCACAAGGGACCCCTTTGCATGGTAAATTTAACAGCAGCCTGAACTGAGATTTTAAGAGTTAAATTTAAGGGTTAAGTTTTGAGGTTAGATGAACATTAAGTTTTGGGATCAAGTCAAGAGTTACCTTCAAGGATTAGATTAAGGTTCAAAAATATATTGAGTTTAAGCTGAAGTTCACAATTTGATTTACACTGCCAGCACTACTATATGTACCATAGCATGTAAATAAATGTAAGGCCTTGTTCACATGGGTGTACTTAAGCATACACCCTTGCAAGGACTGTGTTTGCCTGTACAGTATACACAGGTGTTCCGTGCATCCTTGTGCAAGCAGTCCCCTTCATGTCTATCGGGATGCAGTGGCTGCACAGATACAGCCACTGCATCCATTTTAAAATATGTCTGGGTGTGGGCACGTGTTTCCAAACCCACACTATCTGCATTCGGAGACACACACTCGCACCAACACTGTGTCCCAATTGAGATGAATGGTACTGCTTTCACATGGATGCACAAAACACCTCTGCATCTTGTGTGGACAGACACAGCCCTCACAAGAGTAAATGCTTAAGTATGCCCATGTGAACAAGGCTTAAATTTCAGTTCTTGACACCCTGTTCTGTATGTGGCCACATGCTAATACTCCTCTTTTACTTTTCTATTCCTGTGCAGCTATCTTGAATAGCGGACATCAAAACTGGCCGGCTTCTTCTTCCTTGATTTGGCTACTGGCCAATTGATGACATCAGCAGCAGTTCTTGTGCATGGGTTGTACGAGATCTGACTCTTTGCAACCGTTTATAGCAGCATTAGGCTAGTCTGATGTTGCTGAAGTCATGGCAACATATAAACAATAACAATTTTAAAAAGCCCATTTTCCCCAGGATCTTTCGGGGATCTCTGTAGAAGGCTGGTTATGCAGCTTTCCCCAGAGGAAGCTGTAAGGCTGAGGCTTCATCAGTGCCTAATTAGAGCAAGAAGTGGTCACCAGTAAGACATATTTCAAGCATGCCAAACATCCTGGTGTGACTGTATAGAGCACAGGGGTTGATTTACTAAAACTTGGTGCAAAATCTGGTGCAGCAGTGCATGGTAGCCAATCAGCTTCTAACTTGAGCTTGTTCAATTAAGCTTTGACAAAAAATCTGGAAGATGATTGGTTTCTGTGAAGAGCTGCACCAGATTTTGCACTCTCCAGTTAAATTAACTTCACTATGTTTTAGAAATTATGAAATTTATGTAATATCTCACAGTGCACCGATCACAATTGTGTCAGTAAATGCTCCTGGTAAATGAATAATTCAAATGGTATACCATACAGTCTATAGGATAAACTGTGGTTGCAACCTCATCCCAACAATAGTTACTACACAAGAAGTTTCCCCCCAAAAAAGATTAATCTGAGTGGCGGACAGACACGTGGCGGTCAGCAGTTCAGGGTCGGCAGAGATAGAGACACACACATTTGGGACGGCGGGCAGGTCCCCTCGGTCGCCCTTAGAAAAGGAATACGATTTATATGTCTCTCTTTTTGTGACTCCACTTCTCTCTCCCTTCCCTTTGAAAATTCCTTCTAACAGAGACTAATGAATGAGTATATTTGAGGTTTTTTGTTGTCACCTTTGATCGCACCAAGTCGCGCCTTGTTGACAAGATCTGTCCACCCATCTACAGCATCATTTATCCTTTATCTCCCCCCCACAAATGTGGGGTGTGCCTGTGATCATTTGAACCCAGAGAAGAACAAGTGTTTTTACTACAATACATACTCAGTTGCCACAGTTTGTTGCACAGCTACCCCTGATGAAGGGCTTAAAGGCTCCGAAACATATATGTTGGGTAACCGCATTCCATCGTGGAGGGTAACCACATTACATTTGTGGATTATGGACTCATCAGTTGTGCTCCCGAGAGCAACATTCCATCAAGGCAACATGGGTGCAATGAAATTGTGACTGCTTTTTAATGCTTTTGTCATTTTGATTCTTTTTGTTTTTCCCCTTGTCTTGTTCATGTTTGATGATTTCTCTGATATACAATATAATAAAATATATCTTTTTATACAATGATAGTGGTTGATCAACCTATTAAAAGTCCCTTTTTTGGGGGGGAACCTTCTTGTGTGGTAAATAAATAAGATCCATTCTCAAGATAATCATGTATGAGCACTATAAGGCCTCATGCCTTTTTTGGCAGGTGTGTTTTCTGGCTGAAAAAAACAAAACTAGTGGGTTTTGAGTGGAGTTTTTCAGCTGTAAAACTGCTCTAACTCTGAAAAAAGCTCAAAAATGCTGATAAACACAGATATTCGGCATGTATGGGTGTTTTTGAGCCATAAACGTTAGTGGGAGTATAGGTTTACTAAAAAAAAAAAAAAAAAAAAAGCTAAAAAAAAGCTGAAAAACTTTACTGCAAAAATACTGCAAAAATTCATTCTACAGCTACAGCTTTCTACAGCTAACGCTACCGGGAGTTTTTTATAACGTTCAGTGTGCATAAGGCCTTATAGTGGCTTCCAGTGCATGTACAAACTGCATATCAAAGGAATGATTGTTGATATCTAAGCAGTTATCAAGCCAAGATCAGAATGCAGAGTTAAGTTTGCATTAAAACATGTGCCTTGGAGCAAGCAAATTTACAACATTTTGCAAATTAGTAAGGTATGGATATTTACAGCAATACAGAATAAGTACATGTTTCCAGTTTAATCCTAAAGTTAACACAAAGTTAACACAATGTTTCCCATTTCCCCATGAAGTATAATTCAGGAATTACCCACTTGAGCAACATGTGAACTTATCATTGCAAGCCATTTGCTATGATGTTCAAAACAATGAGCTTCCATAGAAGTCAGACAGTGACTGGATACATGAAACCGCCACATGATGATCCATCTGCCTAACAATAACATCGATTTTCACACTCATATTGCCTGAGTGTACATGTCTGTTTCCAAAGCTGCAGCCCTCAAGGCAGCCTTATCTTAGGGGAGCAACAGCTATGGGCTGTGAAAATTCAGCTGATACACCTTTTCCATTGTGATCTATCCCTTGTTGATATCTCCACAGGTCGAAAGGTACCTAAAGACATCTCTGTCATCAAATAATTCTGCTGATACTGACAGGATAAAATGATGATTATCTAATGTCTATGGGCACCTTTTGTCTATTCATCTATACATAATTATACATAATTATACATTTTCTCCTGAAGCTGTACTACAGATGAAATTTGAGATTGCAAAGCCTAGTTGTGGTACAAAGTCAGTGAAGCATCACTTCACGTAGCGATAAATAAGGGTCTGAAGCAGGGTTATACTATGAGACTAGAAATTCCTTAAATTAAATATGTAATAATGGAGAGTAAAAACATAACATGAATTGAGAATGTTGAAAACCATATTTAATGCTTTAAACTCACCATTGGAAGTTGTGCTGGAGGCAACTGCCTTCTCACTCACATCAGTCCGAGTATGGCCT
>BLSH010310639.1:493426-506156 GCA_018402905.1 Glandirana rugosa
GCTTTCCCCGGAAGTCCGGAGTAATTCATCGATTACGAACCTAAATCATCACTCGGTCAGTTGTCATTCACCTAAGTTTGTACGAACCCTATTTGTGTATCTAGAAGATAAATTTGTATGTATTTATATATATATATATATATATATATCATAGAGTGTTTTCACTCATGTGGGGAGTGTAAAAACATTTATAAAACAAGAAAGAAAAGTACACTGTTGTGACTTCTTTACTGTGAAACGATGTTACATTTCATCACTCACATGTCGAGTGTTGAGTTATTTTGAGGGGACCGCACATTTACACTGTTATACAAGCTGTACACTCACTACTTTACATTGTAGCAAAGTGTCATTTCTTCAGTGTTGTCACATGAAAAGAAAGAACAAAATATTTACAAAAATGTGAGGGGTGTACTCACTTTTGTGAGATACTATATATATATATATATATATATATTTATGTATGTTTAAATAGAAGATCTATGTGTTTATCCCAAGCATGTTTGAATCCACTTACTGTTGACTGGCTCACTACTAAATCCAAGCATTAGCTACTTAATGAGGCCTGAAGGCCCCTTTCGCACAGAGTCGTTCCGTTCTGTTCCGTGAGCAAATCTTCTGCCGAATTGGAGCTGAATGGGTCAGAGGTCACTGTTTTGACATCCCTGCCCATTTGCACAGCGAACACGGGTGATCAGATGTAAATGGAATTTGTCCATTTACATATCTCCTATCCACCACGTTTCATTCCACAAAAATAAAAAAGGAAGCAGTCCTTTGTCATTTTGTTTCGAACCTTAAAGGATAAGTTCAATTTTTAAAGAAAAATAAAAAATGCACATTTTTTGCAGGTTAAAAAAGTGCATTTATTATTTTTTGTTGCAGGAGCCTGTACGGCATTGCAGCAGCGATCAGCAGATCACTAGTGCCATGCAGGTCTCCTGCAGATTTGTCAGTATATCAGCTTCCTCATACCTTTTACCTGACAGAAAGAATGAATGAACTACCACAGCACTCACAGCACCAGAGAACTACAAGCCGACAGTCACAAAGGTCAGAGCCCCATCAACCATATTTTTTTTGTTTTTTTTTAATTGTGACAGCTAGCGGAGAGGGAGAAAATCCCCACTAGCTGTCAGATCAGGGAGCGGGGGCCAGTCCGTTCAAAACATGTTACATGTTACACCCTGAATTTGAACATGTTATGAAAGGTGAACTTATCCTTTAAAGTGATTGTAAACCTTAGAGATGAAATATGAACAAAGCATACCCCTCTATAGTGTGTACTTATCTCAATCCAGAGCACCAAGTGTCATTTCTGTCTGCTGCCTCCTTTCTTTGCTATCAGCATGAATCGCTTCTAACAAGTTTTCCTGACACCAAGAGAAACAAATGTTACAGAGGAGGGATCTCCTGCTGATTGACAGCCTCATCTCTGTTCCTGTGTGTCCCTTCTCTCCAATCAGCTCATAGAGCTCTTCTCACTGAGCTCTGCAGAGTGTAATTTCAGCTTTCCACCCCATGTTTTCTGACAGCTCAGACAAGCTTTATAAATTCTGCACTTTGAATGGCCGTAGAGAACAGAATACTGCAGGCAAACAAGTACAACTTATGTAGGAAGATTTGTATCATTTCTGTGTATCACCTGATGCCAGTCACTTCACTGGGTATACGTAAGGGTTTGCAACCACTTTTACAGACTTTGAGGTAGGTGGGTGTAAACTAACACAGGTCTGTTTGCCTCAACCTACCCATAGACCCACATGGAGATTTTGATCAGGTCCACCTGAAAAATGGAGAGGTGGACTTGATTGGAGAGCTTATGGGAAAGGCCCCTTAGTACTTCCATTACAGGCATTTTTTGCAACTTTATGAGAAAGTGACAGATTTGCTCCAAAGCTACTCATTCATGAGCTATGGGTGTCAGCTCACATCTGAATGAGGCCTAAGAGTCCGTTAACACCAGGTGCATTGAGCTGCCTTTCCCAGCGCAGTGCCAATGCATAGACAAGATAAGGTGACAAAACACCTTATAACAGCACTTACCACCTTCACCCCCTTTTTCTGTTGAAATCAAATTAACTGTATATGGGGCTGCCTGTTAAAGTGTGCCAAACTTCCTCCTCCTGTTAGTTTCAATAGGGCAAAAGTAACTTAGTATATAACAATTAGCTTGTGTGCTATTTAGGCCTCATACACACAGACGTTTTTTGACGCCGGCGTTTTCTGGCTTTTTTTGCAGCTCTCCATGTTAGTCAATGGCCCCATAAAAACGCAGACATTTTTGAGCTGGAACTAGAACCCACGGCCAGCGCGTTCTGAGGCTGTAACGTTTTGGCGTTTTTTGACGCCGATGCCGAAAAATGCTCACTAGCGTCCACTAACGCCGTACCAGCGTTAACCGGCATTTTTTGACGCCGACGTTTTTAGGTTGAAAAATAGCAGAGGGCTGATTTTTTTTTAAAAAATGCCTATTGACGCCGGTGCTCACTACTGCTCACTAACGCCGATGCATAATGCCGAAAAACGCAGATTTTTTTTTCCCTGACGTCAAGCCCGACGTTTTGTTTATTTTTTAAGAAACGTCCGTGTGTATGAGACCTTATCTGTACTAAGAATGCTCAGGTGTGAACAAGCCCATTGAGAATAATAGGATTCCTCATTCTGAGTGCCATCTCTCAAAAGAACGCTCAGGTGTGAATGAGGGCTTACAGTATTACAATGTATACAAAGTTTCCTTCAGCCCGCCTTACTGGTGACAATGTATCTCCTTACAAGAACTCAGCTCAAAGGCAAATGGTTCTGTTATTATAAGTTGTATTTTGGCACTTGCCATCTTGATACAGTATACCCCTTTAAAAGGGGCAGAAAAAGGCAGCAATCCTCAAAATGCTGCCATACCAGGACACCCAAACAGTAGCTACTTCTGTTCAACCACCAATTTTCCACCCAGTTCTTTTAACCACTTCAGGATTTCCCCCTTTAGGACCAGAGCACTTTTTGCGATTCGGCATTGCATCGCTTTAATTGACAATTGCGCAGTCATGCGACGTTGTACCCAAACAAAATGTGCATCCTTTTTCCCCACAAATAGAGCTTTCTTTTGGTGGTATTCGATCACCTCTGCGTCATTTCTGATCACCGTTATATACAAAAAAAGTGACAATTTTGCAGAAAAAAAAACAATATTTCTTACTTTTTGCTAAAATACATATCCAAAAAAAATATATAACAAGAACTTTTTTTCATCAGTTTTGGCCGATTTTTATTCTTCCTCATATGTTTGGTAAAAAAAAAATCGCAATCTGCGTATACTGACTGGTTTGCGCAAAAGTTGCCACGTTTACGAATGATGAGAATTAATTTATGGTGTTTTTATTATTTTTTTTATTTTTTACTAGAAATGGCGGCGATCTGTGATTTTTAGCAGTACTGCGATATTGCGGCAGACATGTCGGACATTTTGACACTTTTTTGGGACCATTGACATTTATACAGCAATCAGTGCTATAAAAATGCACTGATTACCGTGTAAATGTCACTGGCAGGGAAAGGGTTAACCTGGGGGGGCGCTCTAAGGGTTAACTATGTTCCCTGTATGTGTTACTAACTGTACGGGGGCTGGGCTGACTGGGGGAGGAGAGTGATCACGGCTCCCATATACAGGAAGCCTGAAATCACATTCCTTCCCCCTGTCAGAATGGAGATCTGTGTGTTTACATACACGGACCCTCTTTCTGTCACTGTGTGGGGAGCCATCGCGGGTAGCCGGCGGCGATCGAGTCCACCCTACCCGCTCCCTGGCTCCCCAGGAACCCAATGAGCGCGCGAGCGTGCCCACGATCCACGGTCTCGGGTGATTGGCGGTTTGCGATATCGAACCACTTTGCCATGCACCATCATGCGACGGCGGGTGGTCAGCAAGTGGTTAATAAACGTCAATTGAACAAATTCTTTTTGAGACAAGTGTTGCCGATAGGGGCACCCAAGGCCAGAATTTCAGCCAATTCACCATGATTTAGCATGAATAAACTGAAGTTGGAACCCTGGGTGACCCTGTCAGCACCATCATGCTTGGCAAAAGTCAGCGTTTATTGAAGGAGCTGAGTGGAAAATTGTCAGCCAGTGACTGCATCCAATCAGCTATGGGTACCAGCCATCAGAATGCAATAGCTGGCAGCGGAGATTCTGCCATCTGCACTGTTTAGCATGGAAAGGGGAATCTGTTAGATTTTTTCTGTTCAGCCTGCAGAATGAACAAAAATAGTCGATGCATATATGGCCAATCTGCGATGATCTGAATTGCCCTGAGTTCAGTTCAAGCAGAGTTTGGCGAACTACAAAGAGGTTTGGATGCTAAGCCCAAACCCCATTGAAATCAATAGGTGCCAAACCTGTCAAATCAAAAATGACAATTTTCTAGACAAAGGGTTGTTGGCCACTTCACCTCTCACATCTGTTCACCCCCTATGGACCAGAGAAATGTTTGCATTTCTGCTATGGATGTGGTTTTTCAGTGATATCTTTGTCATTGCTAAAGATAACAAGGTAGTACATACTGTATATTGTTTTTTCAAGGGCAAGTAAGGCTTTCTTTTCCTGATATTGTCTTGCAAAATAATTTTTTTTCACAATCCTTAGACAATAAAATGCAACAAAACTAAACAAAACACACTTTTTTTTTTTTTTAATGACACTGAAATGATGATTCTAACACAAAGCATTGCAACATTATTTACAAATGAAATAAAGTTGTTGTTTTTTTAAAAAAAATTGCACTTTTTACTAAATGGGATGTGTAAGTATATGTGAAATATGTACAAATATTAACAAACAAAACAAAAACAAAAAAAGTTTGAATATTATGGTCTCATACACATGGGCATATGAAAAAAAAATAAGCAAAACGTCGGGCCCGACGTCAGGGAAAAATCAGCGTTTTTCAGCCTTTTTCATCGACGTTAATGAGCATAAATGTGCGTTAGTGAGCATCGGCGTCAATAGGCTTTTTAAAAAAAAGAACATTCCTCTGCTATTTTTTAACCTGAAAACGTAGACGTCAAAAATGCTGTTTAACGTTGGTACGGCGTTAGTGAGCGTTTTGCGGCGTCGGCGTCAAGAAAGCCAAAACGTTACAGCCTTGGAACGTGCATGCCGTGGGTTCTACTTTCAGCTCACTAACATCAACGCCATCTACAGCTTAAAAATGTCAGCATTTTTAAGGGGCCATTGAATAACATGGAGAGCTGCAAAAAAACGCTAAAAAACGTGGCTGTAAAAAACGCTTGTGTGTATGAGGCCTATTAGTTACCAAAATAGAAGCAAACAAAAGAATCACCAGGAAAATAATAGTTAAAGAGAGGAGACTAAGGGCCAGTTCACACCTAGGCAATCCGACTTCAGAGGCGACTTTGCTAGGAGATTGGAACGTGACTTCAGAGCGACTTTGGGCGACTTACAACACGACCTGAACGACCTCCATGCCAGACGACTTTGCCTGTGGCCAATCAGAGAAGAGAGGGAGGGGGGTTGCCTTAAAAAAGTATTTTCTTTTTCCTGTAAAGTCGCTTCTTCTTAGACGGTGATCCGACTTGGAAGCAACTAGAAGTTGCCTTATAGTAGTACACAAACCTTTTCAGAAGTCGCCCTGTATTCGGAGCGACTTGAGTAGCAGACGGCTCCCATTCATTTTAATGGGATTACTGATATCAAGCGATTTGAGGGGACTTGGGGCGACACAAGTCGGATCGCAAATCGCCTAGGTGTGAACCGGCCCTAAGGAGTTATTTGGGGCTGATTAGAGTAAACTAAGGGTTAATAACAGGTTAAACAGAGTAACATTTTATTCAAAATAAAAACAACTTTTTTTTATTTGTCAGGTTGCTTTAACCACTTACCTACTGGGCACTTTTACCCCCTTCCTGCCCAGCCCAATTTTCAGCTTTCAGTGCTGTCACACTTTGAATGACAATTGCGCGGTCATGCAACAGTGTACCCATATGACATTTTTATCATTTTTTTTCACACAAATAGATCTTTCTTTTGGTGGTATTTAATCACCACTGGATTTTCTTATAATTGCTAAATATAATAAAAAATGCCTGCGCTTTCCGGATTTGACAACCCATTCATTTGAAATGCAAACAGAATATGCAAATTTCGCACCATGTTCCGGTGTAAACTAGCCCCTAAAGCAGAACTAAAGTCAGTGATAATCACCTCTGCTTCAGCAGCGCAACAACCACAAGCTCCCTCATTGATGTCAACATTTTCACCCAGCCTTCTTCTAGGCTTGGTATCTTTGGCCATCCTTCTTGATCAGCTGGCTGGAGATGAATTAACTCTGGTTAAAGACATGCTGACAATGTACTCTGAGGTGTACATTTTAAACAAGTCTATGAACAGTCAGGTAAGGAGATTTTATTGCAGAAGACATATAGGGGGATAGTTACTAAAACTGACGTACTCAGAATCTGGTGCAGCTGTGTATAGTAGCCATGAGCTTCTAGCTTCACCTTGTTCAATGAAGCTTGGACAATAAAACCTGGAACCTGCACCAAATTTTGCACCATGCAGTTTTATTAAATAACCTCCATAGTGTGTCTCTTTTGCAATAAAAAAAAAAGGAAAAAAAAAAAAAAGCTCACTTTTTATTTTTTATTTTTTTGCTGGACAAAGTTCCACTTTAAGTAACAGACCTACTTTGAAAGAAGGCAATAATATGTGGGAGGTGCAGCAGCCCCACAACACCAATAAATCTTTCACTAAGCTGACAACAGAAATGTGTTTATCTACTTATTTTGATTGTCTTTAATTCCAGCCACATACTTTGATTATGAGGATCTGGGTCTGGTATTGTTCTGTCCCCTAAAATGATTTTCAGAAATAAAAAAAAAACAAACATACCAAACCACAACTTTTTTGAGTACCAGTGAATTTTTAGGCCTCATACACACACACGGGCATTTTTTGACACCACTTTGTTTGCGTTTTTTGCAGCTCTCCATGTTAGTCAATGGCCCCATAAAAAGGCTGACGGTTTTGAGTTGTAGAGTTAGCTGAAAATAGAACCCATGGCCAGAGCGTTCCAAGGCTGTAATGTTTTGGCGTTTTTGACGCTGACGCCGCAAAACACTCACTAATGCTCACTAATGCTGTGCCGACATTAACCAGTGTTTTTGACGCAATGTTTTTAGGTTTAAAAATAGCAGAGGAATGTTTTTTTTTTTTTAAAAAGCCAACTATTGACGCCAACGCTTACTAACGCTCATTAACAACGATGCAAAAACCACCAAAAAAATGAAGATTTTTCCCTGACGTTTGCATTTGGCTTCCCCCTTGTGCCGCATGTAACATTAGCGATACTATAATACATTGTTTGTTTACTATTTAATTTGGCCGATTTGGTCATGCGAGGGTTGATGCATGTATGGCCTATATATACACTACATGTATCGACCACTCAATGCAATTTAAAAGATATGCCCTATCTAGCGACATATTCATTCGGCACAATTTAAGGGGACGCCTCAACTGCCCCCCACCATACACCACAATGCATTTGTACATATTTATACATTCTTTTCTCTTTCGTTTTTTTATTAGTGTCATCTCATACCTCCAGGTGAGGTTTCACTGATTTAGCCACTTTGGGCCCCTTGTGGTCGCATAATTCATACTGCCTCCCTCCACTGGGGTTCTATCCTCCTTTGGCTCATTTTTGGACCTGGTTTCCAGATCCCTTCCCATGCTGCTTTGAAATCTGGTCGTTGGTACTCCCAGTCTGCTTTAAGTGATATTATATCTTAATTTTTCTTCTCCCTGCTTCAGCCCCCTTTTTTGGAGGCGCATTCCTACCAAATTACATGTATGATACACTAGGTTACTGTTTATAAAATGTATGCTGTTATATACAATTTCATTCTCTTACAGACAGCACAATTTCTGTTTTGCTTGATGTCCATTGTCCCCTGATGAAGGATTAACCGAAACATGTTGGGATATTTGTGATATAGCCCCAGGATTCTGCCATCAATGCAGCTCCTTGAGTGTGCCAAATCTCAAATGCATCAAAGCTATCCAATGTTTGCTGTTAACTGTGGTACCATGTATCTGAAACTTTTGTGTTTTTAATCCACATTTGAATTGTGAATTCTTGTATATGTACAGTACATGCATTGTTAGAAGTGAACTTGTGACTTGTGTGTCCTCGCTCACTCCAATGTTTTGTGTTATTGTTTTTTTGTATTAATAAAATGGAATAATCTTTTTATCATCCCTGACTTTTTGTATGACTGCCTGTAAAGTCCCGGGGGATAATTCATGTTTGGGATATTATTCCCATTCTCCAAAATCTTTGTCTATTTTAGGACATGGCAGTCTTTTTCTGTCTTCATTGAACCACTCCCCTTTTTCAATTTTTTTCCCTGACCTTGGGCCCAACATTTTGATAATTTTTTTTGCATATGCACGTGTGTATGAGGCCTAAAAAGGAAAGTTTGGTGTATGCGTGCACAACTTATTAGTACAGTGTTTGCTGTACACTTCATATGTTTAGAAGCTTGCTCGTCCTTATTTTTGATATTATCTTATATAAGGAGGTGTATTCATTAGGAGCTAGGAGTTCTATGTCTCTGCATACATAGAAACATAGAAACATAGAAACATAGAAAAGTGACGGCAGAAAAAGACTGAGTAGTCCATCGAGTCTGCCCTTTTTATTTTTTTATTTTTAATTTTTTTTTTTTTTATATAAATTTTTTTTTACATTAACCTTGTTGTCTGACTATAGATTTAGGTTTATCCCAAGCATGTTTGAAGCCATTTACTGTTGACTGTCTCACAAAATATGTTGGTAGTTTATTCCAATCATCAACCACCCTTTCAGTAAAATAATACTTTCTAAGATTAGTTTTGAACTTCCCCCCAGTTAGTTTGAGGTCATGTCCCCGTGTTCTTGATTTTGGTTTCATATTGAAAAGACTGCCCTCCTGAACCTTATTCACCCCCTTGATGTATTTAAAGGTTTCAATCATGTCTCCCCTCTCCCTTCTTTCCTCCAGACTGTACATATTAAGTCCCTGAAGTCACTCTTGATAGGTTTTATCCCCCAGACCTTTCACCATTTTTGTTACCCGTCTCTGAACTCGTTCTATTTTATCAATATCTTTTTGTAAGTGAGGTCTCCAGAACTGGACACAGTATTCTAAGTGAGGTCTCACTAAAGATCTATATAGAGGAATCAGAACCTCTTTCCTCCTGCTGGTGATCCCTCTACTGATACATCCCAGAATTCTATTTGCTTTTCCCACTGCCTGGTCACACTGTTTGCTCGTTTTGCCATCATCTGAAATAAGCACCCCCAAATCTTTTTCTTCTGTAGTGCTGGCTAACACTGCACCCCCAATGCTGTACTCTCTAAGGGGATACTTTTTTCCCTAGATGCATTATTTTACATTTAGAAATATTGAACTGCAGTCTCCACTGCTTTGACCAATCTTCCAGCAATGCCAAATCATGTTCCATGTTACAGACACCTCCAGGGATATCAACCCTATTACACACCTTTGTATCATCAGCAAAGAGACATACATTGCCCAACAAACCTTTAGTTATATCACTTACATAAAGGTTAAATAGAACAGGACCCAGTACAGAGCCTTGTGGTACCCCACTAGTGACTGGTCTCTGTTCTGAGTGAACCCCATTTACAACCACACTCTGGGATCTATCCTTTAGCCAACTGCATATCCACTGAACCACCCAAGGGTTAAGTCCCAGCTTGTACAACTTTTGTATCAGATCATTATGTGGAACCGTATCAAATGCCTTGCTGAAATCAAGATACGCTATGTCCACAGCACCACCCTGGTCCAAAACACTGGTCAATTGTGACACTTCTCTCCTACATGTAAAAATCATCTTTTTTTGTTTGCTAGAAAATTACTCAGAACCCCCAAACAATGTTTTATTAGCAGAGACCCTAGAGAATAAAATGGTGGTCACTGCAACTATTTATCTTGTACGGCATTTGCAGAGCAATTTTTCAAACGAGTTTCATGCATAAAAAAGAAAAAAAAATTAGCCCGATTTTTTGCATAATGTGAAATATGATGTTACGCTGAGTAAATACATACCCAACATGTCATGCTTTAATATTGTGTACACTCATGGAATAGCGCCAACTTCGGTACTTAAAAAAGCCCCATATGCAACGCTTTAAAAAGGTTTTCAGGTTACCTGTTTAGAGTTAGAGGCGTTATTGGAATGTTCGCGGCAATACCTTACATGTGGTCTGAACGGCGTTTATATGTGTTACCATTATTTACTATGGAGTTTGTTCAGACCTGTGCACTTCTTTTCTGTGTATCCTGAGAAAAATTCCAATACTTTTTTTGGTGTAACAAGGTGTGGTTTGTCCCCCAAGACTTCAATTGGAGCACGCAAAAATCGCATTAAAAATACATGAAACAGAAATGAAGACACCCATTTGTGAACCCTCTTGGTGGCTCATTGCAGTTACTGTCCTACTCTACCTATGCTGTTGAGGTAAGATTCAAAGCAATATTAAACCCAAAACCAAAACTGTAATATATTGCAGCTTACTAATCATTACATGTGATGGCTGCATTAGTCTACTATTTTAAGGCTTTTTTCCCTTTCTTTCACCTGGTGATCTGGCCAGTAATACACCTCCTGCTACTGTATTCCTGTATGCACTAATAAATTAATCGCAAAGACTCTGGAGTGCCGCCTTTTGTATATACCTCCTGTGTTATGGTGCCTCCATTTTGGATGAAGGAGTGCAGGGGGTACCTTTGGACAGCAGCATTGTCAGTCTGGGAGGAGGGGAATCTATCAGATTTAGATAAGTTAACAAACTGAAGCCTATCTCCAGCTAAAACTTATAAGCAGTGACAGCAAACTGTTTTTTCCTTTTGGAATATAGGGTTTCATCAATCGACTTGGGTACAACCAACCTGTTGGATTTCTTATACTGTATGTGAATACTGCCAGTGGCTATAGCCGCTAGCAGTAATCATTGTGTTTTGCCAGCTGGGAAGGCTCCCTGCCAGCAGAACACAATAGCGCTGTGGGAAGGATTCACTCATCAACACCGTGGGAGACGGAAAGAAAATCAAAACATCTATGGCTTGTCTTAGTTCCAGTTTATGTTACGAAAGTCTCTCCTGATGTTTCACCAATTTTGTTTCCCCATTTTGGATTTCTATCTGATCAATATCTTTTGTAAGTGAGGTCTCCAGAATGGAACACAGTAGTATGAATGAGGTCTACCTAGCTGCTATTGGATAGTGTATTGTAAAAAAAATACAATGGCTTCAGCTCTGATCTGTGTTGGTAAGGGGAGTGGAGCGGTCCATCGGTATATGCCGACTACTCCAAGTTGTATACCCCCGGAGTTCTTTGGGCTACACCAGACGATGAACCGAGTCACTAAACCTTGCACATGGGCAATCCTTTACTCAAAGGCATGCACACCAATGCTTGGGACCAGGCAGGATCACAAGAAGAAGATGCATTAAGATAAAAAACCTTCTGTGTGTAGCAGCCTCCCCAGCACCCCCTAATTACTTGCCGGAGCCCCATCTCTCTACAACGATGTCCACAGGTGTCTAAGTCATCCAGGACACTCCTCCTGATTGGCTGAGACTCAGCAGAGGTGCCATTGGCTCCCACGTCTGTCAATCAAAGTCAGTCAGCCAATCAGGGGAGAGAGGGGCAGGGCCGAGTTGGGGCTCTGTGTCTGAATGGATATACAGAGCTCTGACTCGGCTCAGGTGCCCCCCATAGAAAGCTACTGGCTGAGGGGGCACTCAATAGGATGGAAGGGCCAGGAGCAGCAAAGAGGGACCAGAAAAGAGGAGGATCCAGGCTGGTCTGTGCAAAACCAACTGCACAGAGGAAGTAAGTATAACATGTTTGTTATTTAAAAAAAAAAACAAAACAAAACTTTACAATCACTTTAAGGCGGCTCCTTGACTCAGACATGGGCCACATTTGTGTAGTACCCAAAATACGGAGTTCCTCCATAAGCTGCTTCATCCCATGTCCTAGACACTTGTACTGATATATTGTATGTGTTGCATTCAGGAGGACAGGCTGAGCCTCTGCCCACTCCACCAGTCAGTGTACCACTGTTACTTCACTCCCAGTAACTGAATGGGGTCCCGCCAAACACATAGCACAGACCTCATGCATGCTCACACTTCTCTTTCCACTCCTGGTGACCGGTGGAGACGGACAACTGGGGAGGAAGCCAGAGCACCAACCCCCTCGCTACCGGAGGACTTGTCACTTAACCAGGTACCATGCTAATGACTGGTTGGTGTTCATTGCGATTTCTCATGGAAACTACCTCTTCCTCATTGTCTTACTGAATGAACCTCTGTTGTAGTGATGTTACACATATTGCTGTCGTGGACCCAGGCTCTTTAGGAATATGCCAATACCTTACATGCACCCCTATAATAACTTAATGTTAAGGCCGGCCGCAGGCCGCCTGTATTTGTAGGAGGAGTCTGGGGGCTATTTAACCCAGCCTCCTCCTACTCGAGGTGCGGCGTATGGGAACGTCTTCTTCGACCTTTGGGAAAGTTCCTGTCGACTTCCGGGTCATCAGTCGTCAACTTCCGGTCACGGGCTGCCAGATCGCCGCGCTGCAGGTACCGCACGGATCGCCCTGTCATTCGGACGGGCCGGGTAAGCGTGC
>BLSH010310639.1:511010-526505 GCA_018402905.1 Glandirana rugosa
CTCCTCCGTTCTGAAGATTCCGAGTACAAATGTTAAGGCCGGCCGCAGGCCGCCTGTATTTGTAGGAGGAGTCTGGGGGCTATTTAACCCAGCCTCCTCCTACTCGAGGTGCGGCGTATTGGAACGTCTTCCCCACCCTCCCTAGCCCTCTATTTTCACAATTCTTACCACAAACCATATCAGGTGTGCCCCCTTTAAGGCATACTGACCCTCGTGACCACGGCACACTTCAGGTCTCTGTCCATTCCAATAGGTTGCACCATTTCGTTCTGAAGATTCCGAGTACAAATAATAACTTCAGATCAGACTGTGAGCAGTTGATTCAACTTTTACTGTAAACTTGGCACAACATGTACAATATCTCACAAAAGTGAGTAAACCCCTCACATTTTTGTAAATATTTTATTATATCTTTTCATGTGACAACACTGAAGAAATGACACTTTGCTACAATGTAAAGTAGAGAGTGTACAGCTTGTATAACAGTGTAAATTTGCTGTCCCCTCAAAATAACTCAATACACAGCCATTCCGGGGCAGCCCGGGCATTGTGGGCGCCGTCCCCTCTAACACGCTTTCCCTGTCCATGCGCCCGTCCAATTTCAGGATGCCAGGCGCATGAATTACAATTGCAGGGAAAGGCGGGGGGGGGGTGTGTATTTTGAAGCACCTGATTAGAGCCAGAGGCTCTAAAAGGCTTCAAAATAGGGTGGGCTCAGGGCGCAGAGCATTGTGTCTGGAGCCCACCTGAATATTGTCTGAATATTTGATGTTGCAACACTGATCGTCCTCCCGGCCAATTGGGAAGTGGGTCTGATACTTGTCACCCGATTGGCTGAAAGGACAGGCGATCCTATTGGGCATCTTTAGGAGGAGGATAGGAGATGTACGGCGAAAGCTGACGTGAGGACACAGGAGCTGCATCCTGATCCCCTGCCTGATGTGCCTGCCAATCCCCGATTGATGTGCCCTCCGATCCTCGCTTGATGTGCCCGCTGATCCCTGCTTGATGTGCATGCCAATCCCCGCTGCTGATGGGGTAAGTGCCAGTGGACCGCCAGACAGGGGAGGGGGGGTTTGAGGTGCCGTGGCGGGGTGGTTGTTTGCCGCTCCCCTAAACTAAAAATCACCAGCCGCCACTGCAGCCATTAATGTCTAAACTGATGGCAACAAAAGTGAGTACACCCCTAAGTGAAAATGTCCAAATTGGTCCCAAAGTGTCAATATTTTGTTTGGCCACCATTATTTTCTAGCACTGCCTTAACCCTCTTGGGCATGGAGTTCACCCGAGCTTCACAGGATGCCATTGAAGTCCTCTTCCACTCCTCCATGACCACATCACGGAGCTGATGGATATTAGAGACCTTGTGCTCCTCCACCAACGATTTGAGGATGCCCCACAGATGCACAATAGGGTTTAGGCTTGGAGACATGCTTGGTCAATCCATCACCTTTACCCTCAGCTTCTTTAGCAAGGCCATGGTAATCTTGGAGGTGTGTTTGGGGTTTTTATCATGTTTGAATACTGCCCTGAAGCCCAGTCTCTAAAGGGAGGGGATCATGCTCTGCTTCAGTATGTCACAGTACATGTTGGCATTCATGGTTCCCTCAATGAACTGTAGCTCCCCAGTGCCAGCAGCACTCATGCAGCCCCAGACCATGACACTCCCACCACCATGCTTCACTTTAGGCAAGGCACACTTGTCTTTGTACTCCTCATCTGGTTTATCTTGGTCTAATCAGGCCACAGGACATGGTTCCAGTAATGTCCTTAGTCTGCTTGTCTTCAGAAAACTGTTTGTGGGCTTCCTTGTGCATCATCTTTAGAAGAGGCTTCCTTCTGGGATGACAGCCATGCAGACCAATATGATGCAGTGTGAAGCGCACGGTCTGAGCACTGACAGGCTGACCCCCCCCTTCAACCTCTGCAGCAATGCTGGCAGCACTGATACGTCTATTTCCCAAAGACAACCTATGGATATGACGCTGATCATGTGCACTCAACTCCTTTGGTCAACCATGGTGAGGCCTGTTCTGAGTGGAATCTGTCCTGTTAAACCTCTGTGTGGTCTTGGCCACCATGCTGCAGCTCAGTTTCAGGACCTTGGTAAACTTCTTATAGCCTAAGCCATCTTTATGTAGAGCAACAATTCTTTTTTTCAGATCCTCAGAGAGTTGTTTGCCATGAGGTGCCATGTTGAACTTCCAGTGACCAGTATGAGAGAGTGAGAGCGATAACACCAAATTTAACACTCCTGCTCCCAATTCACACCTGAGACCTTGTATCACTAATGAGTCACATGACACAGAGGAGGGAAATGGCTAATTGGGCCCAATTTGGACATTTTTCACTTAGGGGTGTACTCACTTTTGTTGCCAGCAGTTTAGACATTTATGGCTTTGTGTTGAGTTATTTTGAGGAGACAGCAAATTTACACTGTTACAAAAGCTGTACACACACTACTTTACATTGTAGCAAAGTGTCATTTCTTCAGTGTTGTTACATGAACAGATATAAAAAAAAATTTACAAAAATGTCAGGGGTATACTCATGTTTGTGAGATACTGTATAACATGCAATAACATATTTCTCCTAACTAAACCTAACTGTGGCTGCCCCGGGTTACCTGCACAGGTCAAGCCTGTTTGGGAAAAGACCATACTTGGTAATGCTTGAACAGAGAAGTCCATGTTCTTGGAGTGTTCCAAGGAATTGGCGTTCCTGAGTGGACCAACAGGTCCCAGCAAGTCCCTGCAGATATCCCTAGTTAGTTGCAAGCCCCCCCCTAGGACCTTTTCCTGTTTATAGAACACAGGAGGGAGGCTAGACCCCAGAGAAAGCCTGTGAACACATTGAGAAAAGCGGCAAAACGCTAACCCTTTCCCCCGACCTTGGCAGCCGGTTGCTAACTACACATACAATAGGCAACTGGCCTACATGCTGTCAGAATACAATAGCGCAGTGGTTGAGCAAAAAAAAAAAAAAACCCTTAAGGTGTATACACTACCTTAGCTAGTAAGATGTTGGGGGAAGGTATATAATAACCATTCCATAAAGCGACTGTATGGATTGTGACTGTCCTTTCAGAAAAAAATGGTCAATAGGCAGCTAAGAGTGCACTTTCTTAGCCAAGAGGCTGCATGGTACCTACTTGTTCAGGGAAAGGTGACTACTGACCAATAAGGGGCTGGAGACAGGTGCAAAGTTGTTATCCTATCAAAAAAGGGACTATAGGGGAATTCAATAAAGGAGCAACCCTTTTCTGGTAATAGGGCCCCTTTAACATGGCCTGCATCTAATTCATGAGAGCCTTTTGCCAATTTTGGTACCAGTACCAACATGTTCAGCACATTCAGTCAGGGCTTGTTCACACTATGTGCTGTGACTTGCATTTTTCCACACTGGATTAATACAGGTCACTGTTAGGCCACATAAAAAACAGTTGTTTTCTATATGACACATTTATACCACTACGGTGGTGTGTTGTGCAGTCCGTTGCAGTGCAGAAAAATGCAGCAAATCTAACGTGTGCAGCACTGCATTGGATGGCACCGCACTGCTTTGCAGTGACATAAATGATGTAACACTAGGTGACGCACAGATTCGGCATGACACTGGCTTGCAATATAAACCTAGACTTAGTTGTTATTTCTTAGTTATTATTAGTCACTTTTAGAATCTGTCGCTATGTTTGCAAATAAACAAACTGGCGGTAAGTGGGGTCTTTTGTGCAGGGAAATGGTCAGGAATGTATGAAACTTCAAACACATGGCTTTCTATGTGCTATGACATTGGGAGCTGCTGGCATCATGGCAACCGATGGAATCCCCAGCCCAGTTCATCTAATGGATGGGAAATTACCCTGCCAGCAGTTGAAAGTAAACAAACGGGCCGGGATGCTGATGAGATCATTGTACAAATATTTCAATGGACATATTTGGTCAATTAGGTCACCAGCAACCCAGCTCCTTTGTTTCATTTCAGCTGTCAGCTGGAGAAACTCCTGGTTGGTGGCAGAATGAGGATAAGTCATCCATTGCTTTGACACTGACACTGGCACAGCTGACAGTGTCCTAGCTAATAAGGGTCTGAATATGCACTGAGGATGGAGTGTCCATGGTATACACACACCAGCCTCGGTGTTGCCACCCTCTATTTGAGAAATTCATGTACCTGTTTTCCACAGGTACATGAATCTGTCACCTACAACAATATTTGTTGTGCAAAGGAGTGACGGAATTCTAAATAGTGTTTATGACACTATGAGGGTTATTTACTAAAACTGGAGCATGCAGAATGCTGGTGCCAAACCAGAAACCAATCAGCTTCAGGGTTTTATTGCAAAGGCTTAACTGAACAAGCTGATGTTAGAAGCTAATTGGCTACCATGCACAGCTGCACCAGATTCTGAGTGCCCCAGTTTTAGTAAATCCCCCCCTATTAATTCTCCAGATTGTGCACTGCTTCTAAATGGAGAGGAGAGAAGAGGAACTTGATAGCAGCAAAAAAAAAGGAAAACAAGAAAATGTGCATCTCACATCAGGTGCCATTAAGTGAAAGGGGCTGGGAACATTTTCAGAAACACTCAGCATTATGCAATAAAAATGCAGGGAACAAAGAGCAATTTCTTCAAGCCTAACTGCAGCAAAAAAAAAAATCACAAACCAAAAAATCAACACAAAGGATATAACTTACAATCAGCAAGATGTGTCCCATGTGCTGATTCCTTTTCTTTTAGTGAAAATATTCCTCTGTCCTGTCCCCCTGAATTTAGAATGGGCAGATGATTGATAGCCCCATCTCTCCATTCATAGATTGTGTTCCATTCATAGAAACTGTAGTATGACTTCTGTGAATGGAGGAACAGGGTGGAAAGGGCAGGTATAGTCAGGATCTCTTGAGCTTTGAGCCTGTGACTACCCATTAGTTGTATTAAGCCCTGCCACACCGGAAGATTACAGTGGTGGTAATAGGGGGGAGGGGGGATGGGGGGGGCAGGAGGAATCAGTACAGGTATACATATTACAGTCTGTATGTTATGTCTTTGGTGCAGCATTTTCTGTTTGTAATTTTACTGCAATTAGGCTTTAATAGCAGTAACCCATAGCAACTAATCAAAATTCACATTGCTGAACTTTCCAAGATCATAACTCTCAACAACTGACCCTTTGGGATCAATTCACAATAGTATAATGCTTGTAGTATTTGTATGCATGTGCATTAATTGATACATTTTAGTAATGAAAATAATTAATTACATTTTACTTGGCGAATAAATTAGCTACATTTACCGCATGGATAATATTTTTGTGATTTTTGCAGCATTTGGTTTGTAGAATTCAGTTTAATAAAATTACAGCATGGAATTTCACCCCTTAAAATTGTGCCAGTGGTTAAATTGCTGTTTCATGTGAAGAAATAAGTCCACTCCCATAAAATATTTATGTATGTGAATTGAACATTTTTTTATCAGAAAGTTGGTATAAAAAATGAACACAGTTAAAATAGCTTGTGGGGCTTAGTGAATTCACTCCTTTGCTTCTGTATTCTTTTGATAAGGCCAAATTGTTACTAAAAGTGCTTGTCACACACAGTACTTGATTATACAATTCTTTTGTATTTTAAATACTACTTAATCCCTTAATACTATTATTTATTTTTATACATTTTAATACATATGCCCTCTTATGAAAAACTTCAGGGTCAACCATAGAAAGCAACCTAAATGTATTTTCTATGGTGTAAATATATTGCAGTAAAAACTGTTGTACCTGTTGATATTTGCCTGATGTCCTTAACCACTTGCCGACCACCGATCGGCATTTGACGGCGGCAAAGTGGCTCTGTAAGGCGAATCGCCGTCATATGACGGCGGCTGCCTGATTGCGCACAGTGAGCGTGCGGGCGCCGCCGGAGGCGCGCCCACGCGCTCACTGTGTCCGGGGAGGGCCAGGGAGCGGATGTGGTGGAGTCGATCTCCGCCGGCCACCCGCGATGCCCCCCCCGGAGTGAAAGAACGGAGGTCCGTGTATGTAAACACGGACCTCCGTTCTGTGAAGGGGGAAGGGCTGTGATCACAGCCTTCCTGTACATGGAGGCTGTGACCACTTCCCTTCCCCAGCTAGGGCAGTCCCCCCACAGTTAGAACACGCCCAGGGAACACTGTTAACCCTTAGAGCGCCCCCTGCAGGTTAACCCCTTCACTGCCAATGGCATTTACACAGTAATCAGTGCATTTTTATAGCACTGATCGCTGTATAAATGCCAGTGGTCCCAAAAAAGTGTCAAAATGGTCCGACATGTCTGCCCCAATATCGCAGTACCGCTAAAAATCGCAGATCGCCGCCATTAATAGTAAAAAATAAAAAATAAATAAAAACCCCAAAAATGAATTCTCATCCTCCGTAAACGCGACCACTTTTGCGCAAACCAATCAATAAACGCCGATTGTGATTTTTTTTATCACAAATATGAGGAAGAATATAAATCGGCCAAAACCGATGAAAAAAATGTTTTTTTATATATTTTTTTTGGATTTGTATTTTAGCAAAAAGTAAGAAATTTGGGTTTTTTTGCAAAATTGTCGCTCTTCTTTTGTTTATAGTGGCGATCAGAAGTGACGCAGCGGTGATCAAATACCACCAAAAGAAAGCTCTATTTGTGGGAAAAAAAGGACGCAAATTTAGTTTGGGTACAACGTTGCACGTTTTGTCAGTTAAAGCGACGCAGTGCCGAATAGCAAAAAGGGCTCCGGTCCTAAAGCTGGAAATCCTTCCGGGGCTGAAGTGGTTAATATGCTATTGAGCTCCAGAGGCAAAATAATTAGTTGTCCACAAATGATTTAGAAATGCCTTTGCTGGACTTAAGTGTTTTTTTTTCTATTTTAGCTGCAGATATTATATTGATAGATAGGTGTAGCACTACACCCAGAGGAGCAGGTGCATTGTCTTGTTATTCGTTTGCACACCTGAAGATGCCACACCTGGCTCACCCAGCACTTACTGACACACTTTGATATATTTCAAAGAATGTATTATGCCAAGTGTAGCTCAAATTAAAGTATTACTAAATGCAAAACTTTAGTTTAGTTTTGGATAGAGTGGCGAGGGATTAGAACACCTATTAGGTTCCTATGTCTGTCTGTGTCCCTGTTAGGGAGATTCACACTCTTTATTTGTCCTGTTTACCATTATCATTGAAAGTGAAAGTAAAAGAAAATTCGAAATCTTGGGTTGTCCCCAGAAAAGTAATAGAGGGGAAATATTCCAAAGGCGACACTAGTTCTGATGGCCTGGGGGTCCCCAAGAGAGCCCCATAATTTCCCCTCACTTCGTGCTTTGGGACAGGAAGTGAAGGTAAATCTCACCATTGGGACAAATGGGGCAAAAATTACTCTATCCAAATTGAAAAAAAAAATGCCTATAGTTCTAATTTAATGGGGGATTAGCAAGTGTGCTTACTGTATATAAGCAATCAATAAAGCAATAATATTACTCTGAGAGGTATGGTTAAACACCTACAATATTCTGACTATCAGTAACAGAACTGAATAATTTTACATAGTAACACTATATAAAGACAGTACATCACCTTAACAGTCACCTGTTTTATCTCACTGGCCAGTCAATGATGAGAAAGAAAAAAAAAAGTTGCCCAAAAAAAGTTGGGGCCCTTGAAGAAAGCATCGCAGGTCCCAGCAGACAACAGATTAATTTGTGCATGTTAGTCTTTTGCCAAACCAAGAGCTCCCTCTTCTACATCTCTTGGCATGTGCTCTGATTCATTTCAATGCCTCAGACAGAAATAGGAGTTACTGTGATTTCTCTCTTTCAGTCCTGCTGAGACAATCCCTCTTTTCCTTCTTAACAAGTCTGATCACACCAGGCATCCAAAACACACCTTACACCTTCCCAGGGAGAAAAGTGCTGTGCAATAAGCAGGGCCATCTTATTGCATGGGCACCCCTGGTGCATGGGGGCCCCAAGATAATCTTGTATAATATCATACTTGCCAACTGTCCTGGATTTGCCAGGACACTCACCCTTTTTACTAAGTCCAGGGCACCGTCCTGATCCCAGTACTGTGCCCTCCTGATCCCAGTATTGTGCCCTTCTGACCCCCCTGCACTGTGCCCTTCTGCTCCCCCCCCCCCCGTACTGTGCCGTTGTTTTGATTAGTGTTTGATTTATGGCATGTTCTCTTATTGTTTAAAATCGATTTTATTGAAAGTACTAATAAATATATGTTTATTTCTATCAACTATTCATACATTAATTCTTCAGAGTAGGTGCATAGATTGGGGCTGGCTGGTAAGGGTCCCATAGTATTACTTTGCCCAGGGGCCCATGATGCTATTAAGATGGCCCTGGCAATAAGCAGTCTATCTGAGGTCTCTCCCGATTGGGGTCAGCTATGGGAGGGTTCCATTCAGCCAGCAGTCCAGCCTCTCTGTTCAGCCAGCGTCCAGTCTTTTTCTCACCCCACATGCTTTAAGACTGCTTTTTTCCCTTCCTCTTAGCCCAAACCCAGCCAAGATGGGTGTCCCCTGCACTACAGACACTTCATAGATGAGCATGGCAAAGTGGTCTCCCTAAAGATGGCTGCTGCACTTCTGCATTAATGAATATTCAGTTTAATCTTGTCATACTGCAGAAGGATAATACAGCAGCAACAAAGGAAGAAGTTCTGCAGCAGTTATCAGATACAGTCCTGGTTACATACTGCACCATCTACTGGCATTGATGTAGAACATGTAGGTTGAGTAGAGGATGTTCAGTTTGCAAAGTGAATTTTTGTTGACCTACTGATCGATTTGTGTACAACCACCCTCTTGGATTTGCCTTGCTTGATCAGCACTGCAGGGTTTAGCCTGAAATGCTGATCAGTTTATTGTGGCAGCGGGGAAGTCTCCCCGCTGTCAGACTACAATGACACAGTGGTGAGGTATCCCTCATCCACCTCGAATGTGAGGATGAAAGAATCAGGTCAGTTTTTTCATTCAAACTGTTCACTTTGTAAAAAATACCTAATCATATGGGAACATTCTAGACATAATAGACATATAGACATAGTCACATTTTATTTAAGGTACTTATCTGCAGCTTTTCTTAAATATCTGAAAGAGGCATAGGTTGCAGAGTGGTCAATTCTAAAGCAAGGCTGAGAGGACCAATAATTTTGTGATATAAATCTGCCTCTGGGCATAACCAATACATTTTGATTAGCAGTTTTCTTGATGTTAGATATTTTTCTACCTGAACAATGTTTTGTAAGTAATATTTGTTACTATTTAATGTCCAAATCTATATTTATAAATATTTTTTAAACTTGTTTAGTAAGTTAGGTGATGTGTTATACAGTACATGGTACAGTGCCTTGAAAAAGTATTCTTACCCCTTGAAATTTTCCACATTTTGTCATGTTACAACCAAAAACGTAAATGTATTTTATTGGGATTTTATGTGATAGACAAACACAAAGTGGCAAATAATTGTGAAGTGGAAGGAAAAAGATAATGGTAAATGGTTTTCAACATTTTTTACAAATAATGTGAAAAGTGTGGCACGCATTTGTATTGAGCCCCCCCGAGTCAATACTTTGTAGAACCACCTTTTGCTGCAATTACAGCTGCAAGTCTTTTTGGGCATGTCTCTACCAGCTTTGCACATCTAGTGAGTGACATTTTGCCCATTCTTCTTTGCAAAATAGCTCAAGCTCTGTCAGATTGGATGGAGAGCGTCTGTAAACAGCAATTTTCAACTCTTGCCACAGATTCTCAGTTGGATTTAGGTCTGGACTTTGACTGGGCCATTCTTACACATGAATATGCTTTGATCTAAACCATTCCATTGCAGCTCTGGCTGTATGTTTAGGGTCGTTGTCCTGCTGGAAGGTGAACCTCCACCCCCTTTTGCAGAATCTATCCATCTTCCCATCAATTCTGACCAGCTTCCCTGTCCCTGCTGAAGAAAAGCATCCCCACAACATGATGCTGTCACCACCATGTTTCACGGTGGGGATGGTGTGTTCAGGGTGTTTTGCTTTTAGGCTAAAAAATTTAATTTTGGTCTCATCTGACCAGAGCACCTTCTTCCACATGTTTGCTGTTTCCCCCACACGGCTTCTCACAAACTGCAAACGGGACTTCTTATGGCTTTCTTTCAACAATGGCTTTCTTCTTGCCACTCTTCCATAAAGGCCAGATTTGTGGAGTGCATGACTAATAGTTGTCCTGTGGAAAGATTCTCACACCTGAGCTGTGGATCTCTGCAGCTCCTCCAGAGTTACTATGGGCCTCTTGACTGCTTCTCTGATTAATGCTCTCCTTGCCCAGCCTGTCAATTTAGGTGGACAGCCATGTCTTGCTAGGTTTGCAGTTGTGCTATATTTTTTCCTTTTTTAGCTGATGGAGCAGTGCTCCATGAAATGTTCAAAAATGTGAATATTTTTTTATAACCTAACCCTGCTTTAAACTTCTTCACAAGTTCATGCCTGACCTGTCTGGTGTGTTCCCTGCCCTTCATGATACTGTTTGTTCACTAAGGTTCTCTAACAAACCTCTGAGGGCTTCACAGAACAACTCTATTTATACGCAGATTAAAATATACACAAGTGGACTCTATTTACTAATTAGGAGATTTCTGAAGTCAATTGGTTCCACTAGATTTTAGTTAGCGGTATCGGAGTAAAGGGGGCTGAATACAAATGCACGGCACACTTTTCAGGTATTTATTTGTAAAATATTTTGAAAATCATTTATCTTTTTCCTTCCACTTCACAATTGTGTGCCACTTTGTGTTTGTCTCTCACATAAAATCCCAATAAAATACATTCACGTTTTTGGTTGTAAAATGATAAAATGTGGATTTCAAGGGGTATGAATACTTTTTCAAGGCACTGTATACTAAATATTCAACAAGTTTTAGATAACACAAAAAGTGTTTTGGCTAAGTTCATGCTTGAGCAGAGTCTGAAAATTGATCTGCAGTGGTTTACTATTTAGATGGCAGCTAAGCAGTTCCTGTCAAGCATCCAGAGGTTATCATGATGCTTCCTAAATGCCTGTTTTGCTATGTTTACCCATTTTCTTCTTTTTTTTAACATGTTTCAACCCTCCTAGGACTTAATTATAAAGGTATTGACCTTCATGATTAAGCCCTGGGAGGGATGAAACACGTAAGAGGGGTGTGGTCTAAGTGTGGGGACCGTGTCAACAGCCAGCTATACACAATAAAATTTCCAGTTTGATTTTTGTGGTGCATGGCCTTGTTCTTTCATTTTGCTATATGTATTGAGCTAGATGAGCTCTTGTGACCTGCACCAACAGCAGTGGACTTCCTGAGAGGCTCTTGTAGGAGTGTGGAGTGCAGTTTTTCTTTTGGCAATAGACTTTAAGCTGTTATTATGACATATTGCATAATAGTATTACAAAATCTTCTGTCCAGCCAGCAGATAGAGCTCTAGTCTCCTTTACAAATATTCAGCTAATCAAACATTTTTCCGTGCTCAAAGAAGTCCCTTATTTTCAGAATTGAAATAAGTCAATACATAAGTTCAGTGGGAGGTTTTAATCAAAAAAAGATAGCTGTTATTTGCTGTGCTGTTTCTTTAGCTAACCCATACTGCTTTGGAAATACATGTATTACATGTATATTTGTAAAACAAAGAATGTGTGTTTGTGCATAAATAAATACTGTATGTATATATACAGTAAATACATACTTAAAATATCCATATGTAAACCATACATAACAAAACTTTAAAAATGTATCAATTTAAAGGAAAAAAAACAAACTCAAATCCATTAAGGTAAAAACACAGCTATGCTTTAACCACTTGCCGATCGTATCGCGCACATATACAGCGGCAAGTTGGCTCCATTGCACAGATTGCCGTTTATAAAGGGGCGATTCGCACAGCCGCAATTGTAGGCACTCGCCACCGCCCACTCCGTGAGTGGGGCCGTGGGTCAGGTGGACTCGATGTCCGCCGGCGATCCACGATCGCCTGTTAGAGAGGAAGTTCGGGGAACCGCTGATGTAAACATGACGATTCCCCGTTCTGACAGACGGCATGACAGAAATCTACTGATCCCTGTAAGATCTGTCATGTCCCTGCCAGCTCAGCCCCCATACAGTTAGAACACACACAGGGAACACAGTTATCCCCTAGATCGCCTCCTACAGGTTAACCACTTCCCTGCCACTGACATTTATACAATAATCAGTTTTTTTTTTTTAGCCGTGATCGCTGTATAAATATCAATGGTCCCAAAAAAGTGTCAAAAATGTCCGATCTGTCCACCACAATGTCACAGTCCCGATAAAAATTGCAGATCACCGCCATTACTAGTAAAAAAAAAAAAAAGTAAAAACGCCATAAATGAATTCTCATAGTTTGTGAACGCGGCAAATTTTGCGCAAACCAATAGCGATTTTTTTTACCACATATATGTAGTAAAATATATATATCGGCCTAAACTGATGAATAAATTCGTTTTTTTATATATTTTTTTTTTTTTTGGGGTATGTATTATAGCAAAAAGTAAGATATCGTTTCTTTTTTCAAAATTGTCGCTCTTTGTTTGGTTATAGCGGTGATCAGAAGTGATGCAGAGGTGATCAAATACCACCAGAAGAAAGCTCTATTTGTGGGGAAAAAAAGGGCGTCAATTTTGTTTGGGTACAACGTCACATGACCGCGCAATTGTCAGTTAAAACGGCGCAGTGCCGAATTGCAAAAAGTGCTCTGGTCAGGAAGGGGGCAAATCCTTCCGGGGCTGAAGTGGTTAAAAAGACCCTTGTTACCAGACTTTTATTTTTAAACAAAAACCTTGCACCAAATGAGGATACTTGCACTTGCATGTTTGCACACTTCAAAAAAAGTAAGCACATTTTTTCCCCCCATAATGTTACCCATGTAACATTAATAGAAATCTTAACACTTACTGGAAGCGTCAGTTCCTGTTTGTGCCAGCCACTGCTTGTGCCTCCTCCCCCTGCTACTATGTAGGCAAACAGCAGGATAATGAACAACTACATTTTTGCAAACATAAGGATTTCAAGCAAAATCAATGATTTTCTTTTTCCAATATAGTTTTATTGCAGGAAAGAAGGCAAGGGATACAAAATGACAGTGCAAGGCTTACAGTATACGTACATTATCCAGTGTAGCATGCATACGTCAGAGCAGTACCAGAAAGCACGATACATAGACAAGGAAAAAATTACGCACCCCTGCCTCCCCTCCGTTTCTTATTTAAACTTATACTAAAGATAGTCAAATTGGATTTAGACGGAGAAAAAAGGAGAGAGCAGGAAGATAGCGAGAGAACAACCAAGAAAGGATTCTTAAGAAAAAATAATAGTGGGGAGAAGAAAAAAAAATGGGAGTAAAAAAGAGATTGGGGGGGGTAGGAGAGGGGAAGGGGTGGCTATAAGGATGTATGAGGCCCAGGAGGTGCCTGTTCCTGTCTGTCTCAAAGCATCTACCCATGTGGACATGCAGTCCACCCACGAGCCAGGTAGGGTCAGCCCCTCGTCCGATAATACAAACATGTTCCATAGTCTCCAAAGTTTGGAGTATTTTGCATGCTTATTTTGCTCTGTGAGGATCAAATCTTCCATTTTATTTATTTCCTCCACTGTGTGCAACCAACTCCCTACACTAGGAGGTGTCTGCTTTTTCCATAGCGCTGGTATACAAGACTTGGCCACATTCAGTAAATGTCGTACTATAGACTTGCGGTAAAGTCTTGTAGGAATTTTGTTAACATGGAGCAAGAAAAAGGCCGGGTCGTCAGGGATTTCGTAATCTGTAAATTTCTGCATGACCGTTCGTACCGTCATCCAAAAATGCTTCAGCTTAGGGCAGGACCAAAACATGTGTAATAAGGTGCCCCTATCGGCCTGACATCTCCAGCATCGGTCTGAGGTGTCTGGATAGCACATATGAAGTTGCTGGGGAGTGTAGTACCATCTAGTAAGTATTTTGTAGCTATTTTCCTGAAGTTTAGTGCACCTAGCTGATTTCAGGGAGAATTAAAGAATGTTTTGTTGTTGGATGTCTGTGAAGGAGCAATTCAGATCTTCCTCCCATTTCTGCAGAAATGAAAGTTGAGGTTGCTCCAGGGGGACAGTAAGTAGTGTGTACATTTTTGTTATCACTTGCGTTAACTGATCCGCGTCCGAGCAGTGTTCCTCAAATGACGGGAGGGGGTGAGAGTATCGTGTTGGGTCGGATATGGTGTGCAGAAAGTGGTGGAGCTGAATGGCATTCCAAAATGGGAATTGGAATGTACCCGGGTTCTCTGTTAGGGTTGTAAGTGAGGGCCAATGATCCTTTTCTACAAAGTGGGAAACCCTGTCCAGTTCCTCACACAACAGTGCCTGGAAAGAGGTTGAGCTCAGTTCTGGCGCGAAGGCTGGATTTCCCAGGATAGGGAGTAGTGGGGAATCTCTTGTAGATAGGGATTTAGAAAAGACCACTTTGATGCCTAGTCTTAGTGTGGTGCTTATTGTAGGGTATGTTTTCATCGGGGGGGGGGGGGGGCAACTGATCATAGCACCAAAGGACACTCCGTAGGGGTATTCGGAATTGTGATTTTTCCAGCTGAGCCCATAATTTACTCTTAGAGTGGCGCCACCAGTCTACACCAGTGTGCACCTGCTTGAAGTAAGAGCTGGTATGTGTATCGGCAGTGCCTGGAACAGGTACATAAATTTCGGAAGGATGCACAGCTTAAGTAGATTACATCTACCAAACCAGGAATGCTTATGGGTATTCCATTTATCTAATAGTCGCCTTGTAGTACCAAGTAATTGTGGGAAGTTAATTGCGTACGTACGAGTCACATCACTGGGTAGGTAGGTGCCCAAGTATTTTAATGCTTCGTCTGACCATTTAAATTTAAAGTTTGACTTCAGAGCTGTAAGGTGGACTGGTCTATACCGACGCTCATTGCCACTGATTTGTCAAAATTGATCTTTAAGTTTGATAGTTTGCCGCAGGTCTCAAAATCCCTCAATAGATTGGGAAGGGATATTAATGGATTGGTAATTGGTAGTGTTGAGCGAACCCGGACTGTAACGTTCGGGTCCGTACCGAACTTTCGGGTGTCCGTGGCACGGACCCGGACCCGGACATTTCAAAAATCGTTCGGGTTCGGTCCGGGGTTCTGCTATTTTACTCCACGTGTTGAGAAGCTGCAGGGCAGCCAATCAACAAGTGTTTCACTGGTTTGCCCTTAGAAGCCATCACAGCCATGCCTACTAATGGCATGGCTGTGATTGGCCGGTGCATCATGTGACCCAGCCTCTTTATAAGCTGGAGTCACAGTGCTGCAGTCACATGCTCCTTGGGTTAGTGTAGGGAAAGGTAGCTGACTGCGTGAGGGACAGATTTGAGACATTTTAAGACCTGATCCTGCATCCTGAGATAGATTACTTTACTACTGCTGTCTGTGCTGTTGCTCTGAGGACAGATAGCAGAAATTAG
>BLSH010310639.1:531546-544082 GCA_018402905.1 Glandirana rugosa
TCCGATTTCGTCGTTAGGTTGCACCAGCATTCCACCCTATACTTGTGCCTTTGTTTACACCCTTTTACATTCCCTTGTATTTGGATGGTGGATACATGGTGTCTAACATTGGGTGTTAGGGGCGAGGAGAAACGGGAGAGTGATTTCGGGAAAGACCTGATTGCTATCCTCTGCTGGTTGTGTTCTAGAGCCGGATACGCCTGCTATACGACAAGGGTTAATGATCTCAACTCGCTTGGAGACCTTCAAGCCCAAGACGACCAGGCAGGCTTGAAGCCCTGTTTCAGGCCCAGGCCCAGGCCTGCCTTGGGCTTGCTAGCGTGCCTGTTGCTTGTCCGTGCGATCGTTCGGGTTCCGTCCGGACCCGGACCCGGACTTTGTCCCGAAGTTCGGACGGACCAGCAGAACCCGAACTTCCAGAGGTTCGCTCAACTCTAGTAATTGGGAACAGCATATCGTCCGCATAGGCCGAGATCTTGTGTTGGTCGTCTCCTATCGTTAGTCCAGAAAGGGCTTTAGTGAGAGGGCAAAGAGGAGCGGGGATTGTGGGTTACAATCTGTGGTACATAGGTGGTAGGTTTATGTTCCCTTACATTTTCCCACATTTGTTTCCGTGTTCATATCCCACCTTACGACCACGTTGGATTGCTGCTTTAGCCTTGTAGCGCAGTAGGTCAACTACTTGTAAGCGTAAGGACAGTAGCTCTTTCTCCAGTGTTGGGTTTGGTGTCTGTTTATGTTGCGCTTCCTTCGTGTGCATCTATAGGAGTAGTGTCAGTTGCTTTTCCCTTTCCTTCTTTATCCGTGCTCCATGTTTAAGTAGCACCCCCCTTATAACCGTTTTATGTGCTTCCCAGAGTATTCCTGGGTTGCAGTCTGTTTGATCATTCATTTCGAAGTAGTTCCAGAGTTCAGTAGTGACATCTGTCACTACTTCTGGGGTCTGTAGGAGGCTTTCATTTAATTTCCAAAATCAATGATTTTTTTTTATCTGTGCACCTGAATCTGTGGAACTACTACCATAGCAGTGCACAAGGCCGCTATGGGGCCTGGGCAGGAAGAGGGGCCCCCAAGATCATGAGTGGTCTGAGCCATGTGGTGCCCCTGTAGTTTGTTTGGGTTATCATTCCATCTAGCCACTGCTGCTTGCCATGCTGCTTCCTATGTTCTAGCACCAGGTGCTGGATAGCTTGTTCCATATAACAGGCCTCAAAACAATCAGCACAATTGCAGAACAGCAAAGAGGGGAAATCTATCCCTACTTCCTGTCTCTGGTCATGTGCTGAAGCATTACATGACAGGGTCACAAGGGAAGGTTATCATAGACTTTTCTCATTGACTCTGTGGAACCATAGGCAGAGGTCTGAACAAGGTGAGGAGAAGGTACAGAAAAAGGGGACGGATCTGAGGGTTGAATGGGTTAATGATGGGGATTGATCTGAGGCTTGAAAGGGTAAAAAGGGAAAAGGGCAGCCTTCTTGGTATACCCTTCTCTTTTCTTTGAATGGACAATTTCATTAATCTGTGTATGTCCTATAATACGCAATCTAACAGAAATACCTCTTATTTTGCTTGAATGTGGCGTATGTTAATAACACACGTTCTTCTCAGTTCCTCTCAGTTCCTCTCAGTTTCTCTCGTTTTCAGTTTGTAAAAATCTGTCACAGGGTTGTTTCTTCGCTTTTTCTCATTATATTGTTGAAAACGTTTTATACAAATGATTGAGTAAGAAAAAGGGCAGTTATTAGGTCTGAAGGGATTAAAGAGGAAAGAGGTGCTGAACAGAGATCTGCAGAGGTCAAGGAGGAAAGGAAGGGCTGATTTGAGGTGTGAAGGGGTTAAAGAGGAAAGGGGATGCTTATTTCAAGTCTAAAGGGGTTAAGAGGAGATAGGGGGCTCATTTAATGTCTGAAGGGGTCAAGGTAGACAAAGGGATGATCTGAGGTCAGTTGGTGGAAACACACACGCATACACACACACCTTTTCCTTCCACTGACAATGACGCTGGGGAAACTTTTGCTCCCATTAATGCCAGGACCTTTTTTCCAGCTACTAATACCTGAGCAATTATTCCTCCCACTAATGCCGGGGCATTTTTACTGACCATTACCACATTTTTAGCACCAAGCATTTTTTTCTTCCGCTGATCAATAATGCTGGGCTTTTTTTCTTTCATTTAACAATAATGTAAGTCACTTTTTCTGACCACCAACGCGTGACATGTGTTTTTTCTATCAGTGACCAAGCATTTTTCCTCATGTTTGTGGAAATTTTTGGCATCGTTTTTTACTTTACTATTTCACGTGAATAATGCACAGTTTGTTAGCAAACATACTTTGTTAGAAAACAAAATTGTATTTTTTTTTAAAAAAGACAGTGGCAGGCAACATGATTGATGATGGATTTACATTGGGGGACATTGGTTTTTAGTTTTGTTTTTTAAAAAAAGGATCTGTCAAAAACTGCCTAATGTCATTTTTTAAACCACACCTTTTTTTTTGGTGAATGAGTAGGGGTACTGAGTACCCTACACTCATTCACATGGGGGGGGGGGCTGGATCTGGGGGCCCCCTTGTTTAAGGAGTCTTCCAGATTCCTATAAGCTCCCCACCCACAAACCTACACAACCACTGGTCAGTGTTGTGGGAAAGAAGCTCTCGACCCCATTAACATGGGGACAAGGTGCTTTTGGGGGGCACCCCCCCATGTTGAGGGCGTGTGGCCTGGTATGGTTAGGGAGGGGGGCGCTAGTCCCCTCCCTTTCTTGACCTGCTGGGATGCATGCTTGGATAAGGATCTGGTATGGATTTTGGGGGGGACCCCACACCATTTCTTCAAAAAATTTTGGTGTGGGGTTCCCCTCAAAATCTATACCAGACCCGAAGGTCCATAGAAGTCTATGACACATAAAACACAATCTGCTGGGGGAAAAAAGTCCCTGACCCTTTCCAAAAACACACTGACTGAAAAACACATAGATGTTAACGTGTATTATAGCAAACCATGTTGAATGGATTGTAATGCGTTTCTGCAAACTGCAAAGTGAACTAAAAAATGCATAGCTGTGAACCTAGTGTAAACGATTTGCACTGGCTCCTATTTTAAAGTGATTGTAAAGTCTTGTTTTTTTTTTTTTTAAATAGCAACATCTTATACTTACTTGCTCTGTGCAATGGATTTGCACAGAGCAACCTGGATCCTCTTCTTCTCGGGTCCCTCTTCACTGTTCCTGGCCCCTCCCTCCTGTCAAGTGTCCCCACAGCAAGTAGCTTGCTATGGGGCACTCAAGCCAAGTCAGCTCCCTGTGTCCATTCAGGCACGTAGTTGTGGTTCGGCCCTGCCCCCTCTCTCTTCCGATTGGCTAACTGACTTTGATTGACAGCAGCGGGAGCCAATGGCACCACTGCTGTGTCTCAGCCAATCAGGAGGGAGAGTCCAGAATGGCCAAGGGACTCATGGACATCGCTGGATAGAGATGGGGCTCAGATAATTATTAGGGGGGCTGAGGGGGGGCTGCTGCACACAGAAGGCTTTTTATCTTAATGCACAGAATCCAATAAGATAAAAAAGCCTTCTGCCTTTACAACCCCTTTAAGACAAGACCCGTGAGTATCTCAAACACATCTGAACTATATACAGTATATAATACATTAAGTGATATAGAAAAAATGAAAATAGTGCATGTGTTCTGCCTTGCTCTTTTGTCTTTTATTTCACAAAGTTATTTTACCATATTGTGAATTTTTTTTTTTTTTAGTTAAAGGACAATACCTCTTACATACAATTTGGCACACTCAAACACAGAAACATTTACAGACTCTTGAACACACTCACAATCTGAGCTAAGTTATTCTCTTGCACAGGTTACTCCCCTGACATTTGTTTTCTACCCCTTATCCCTTTAGATTGTAAACTTGTACGGGCAGAACCCTCTCTCCTATTGTTTGTTGTTATTGCTAAGTTCTGCTAGGCTTTTGCTGTATGTGCTAGTATTTGGAACACATTGCTCTACTCTACCACTCTATTTTGTTAAAATAATTATTTTGTACAGCAACACAGTAGGTAATGGCACTATATAAAAAAATGTAGTTTATAACTCCACATAGGAATCAAATTGACAGTAGGCTTTCATAATATTACCTTTGTGGAACTTGCTTTTTTGTGAGTTGCAACAGAGCGTCATAGCTTGGAGAGAAGAATGTTCTTACTAGCTTTTAACATTTGTTTTCTTTTCCCTTTTTCTAACTTGACTGGTGTCATCTTAACTTCCATCGGCTGATCTGCCCTACGATAGATACCCCATGCAGTGTTTCACCTAACTCCAGCTGACAGTTATCAGTCTGTTGCTCAGTTTCCCTTTCAAACACACACTTTGTGAAGTAATTATGTCTTTTTTCTGGGGACGTCACAGCTGTAAACGGGTTTGCTCTCACAGCCAGATCTCTTTAATACTTAGAGTAGCGTCATCGGATCCCTCTCCAGGCTGTAGCTTCACTCCAACTGAACCTAATGGCTCCCCAGGAAGGGGGCCTGCCTTGGCAGCTGCAACGACAAACCATTTAAAGCTATACTTTGGGCATAAAAACTTTCATTTAAATATTTTACTAAATAGCCTTAAAAGATTTATTCCATGTTGTGTGCACTCAATGCCTTTGCAAACTCAGAAAAATTAAAGCCATCATCACTGGGCTGCACAGAAAGCTGTGAGTGGAACCCAGCAGGTACACTCTCTACAGGCTGTTTGCTAGTTAACAGAGTCTGTTGACAGACACGCTCTTTTATCTGTCAAGAAACCTCCGACACCACTGAATGTCCATTCGGAAAGCATGCTGGATGCAGGGCAGTCCAGCAGCTCAATTGCATACTGGGCAAGTTATGGCCAGTGGTCTATTCTCATGACTCAGTAACCTAGTGGATCGTTAACTGGAAAGCTCTCCATGTCCATTTTTGCCCCTAGATAATCTCCCACCATATGATGCAGACTCTGCCAATGGGATGTTGAAGCTGACAGCCCTGGGCGACTAGCTTTTCCATGAGACTGTAAACTACGAGAGTATGGAAAGGTGTTACATAAACTCCTCTTTAAGGTGTCCTCAAGATATTTCATCCTCTGCTCCCTCTGTGGGGACGGGATGAGTTCGGAGACTTTCCCCTTGTAACGGTGGTCAAGGAGGGTTGCCAACCAATAGTGATCCTTCTCCTTGATGCCACAAATCTCAGGTCCTTTCACAGGCTTTGAAGAATGAAGGAGGCCATGCACAGCAAGTTTGAGGAGGCATAAGAAGCAGAGTCCTCGTGGTCACTAACAATTACAGTATATGGAACTGCCTCCTCCCAGCCACGTACTACTCGCAAGGGTTCTGGGGGACGAAAACCATCTCTTATAGGGTAACTTCACTTTCGTGGGGAAAAAAAATAGCAAATAAAGAAAAAATAATATAGCACAATTGTGATACAAGTCATATTGTAATTGAATGTTATTAAAAATTACCTTTCCTTTTCAATCTGCAGCTACTGTAATTTTCTGAGAATGCATTGCAATATGGCTACCTGGAGTTGTCCTGTACTGTGTACTGACCACTCCCCAGAAACAAAATTTCCTGTTTGTGTGATTGGCTCACCAATTTTCCCAGAAGTCTGCCTAAGATACAATTCAGATTTAAGGCATTCCCTGGCAACAAAAATGTCATTTTTGGAGAGATACTTTGAATAGGAGCATGTCTAAAGGGATGCAGGCCAGGCAGATTTCCTCATTAGTGCCCAGCAGCTGCACACCTGACAGTGAATTATGAAACCACTCCCATTAGACCCACTCAGTACAGAGGCACAGAGAAACACAGAGGGATTTCTTCAGAATAACAAAAGGTAGATATCTGCAACAAAGGTTGTTATAATCCTTGCACTGTACATAGATCACCCAGAGGGGAATGTTTTTTTCTCAACAAAAGTGGAGTTAAGCTTTAAGATTTTCCATATGTCTTCCTGTGCTTCAATGCCTCCCAAACTGCCAGAATCCTCCTCCTCCCTCTCCTCTTGTGTGTTCTGTGGTATCACAAGAATGGTGTCTGAATAAAGTGGGCCTTGAGAGGAAAGGAAGTCCTCTTCTTCCTCCCGCTGCCTCGCCAGGGTCTGCTTCATCAGGAACACATTAGGGATTGCGTCCCTGATGCATGCATGCATTGCCATGGCTCACCATCCTTGTTGCCTCCTCAAATGGTGACAGTACAATGCATGCATCCTTTATTAGCAGCCATTGGCACGGGGGAAAAAAGCCTAACTGCCCTGAGCCTGTAGTTATGCTATACTTACACAGGTACTCATTGACGGCCCTATGCTGCATGTGTAGCCACTGCAGCATTGCCAAAGTTGAATTTCACCTGGTAGGCATGTTACAAATCACGCGGTTTATGGGCTGAATTTTAGCCAACCAAGCACTGGCTGTGTATGACCTCCTGAAATGTCTACAGACTCTTCTGTCGTGCTTTAGCAGATCTTCCAACCTTAGGTACCTCTTTAAGAAACACTGCACCACCAAATTGAAGATATGTGCCATGCATGGTACATGTGTCAACTTTCCCTGTTGAAGGGCAGACAGGAGGTTAGTGCCATTATCACACACCACCATTCCAGGCTCAAGCTGACATGGCGTCAACCAACTCTGGGCCTGCCCCTGCAGAGCTGAAAGAATCTCTGCTCCAGTGTGGTTCCTGTTCCCTAGACAGACGAACTGAAGTACTGCATGGCATCTTTTAGCCTGACTCATTGAATAGCCACTTGAAAGCTTAGGGGGTACTGGCGGTTCATAGGACAATTCAGCAGAGGAAGGCATGGAGGAGGAGAAAGAGAAGGGGGTGGAGCTTACAAATCTTGCATCATCACCACCAACTGTATGGAGGCGTGGCAGCAAAAACAAATCCAAAAATGCAATGGATATAGGCTGATAAATATATCTCTAATATGGGGGCACAAAAAAAGAGCTATATAGAGTGGGGGTGTGACTATTTCATTAATATGAAAGCATATCTTTATTGTATGAGCACTAAAAGTTACCACGTTAACAAACATTTATCACAAGACATTTAAAATTCATTTCCAGCCAAAATGCTCCTGCTCCCTCATGTATATTAGTCCCTGTAATATCATAAACAAGTAACAATGAATAACTTATATGGGTTATAATGAATCATACATGTATGCATGAACAGAGTGGCCACCCTATTTGTATTTGAAAAAAATTCTAAATTAAAGAAAAAAATCATCATGTGCTTATATAATGGAAAAATTTACTGAAACAAGCTGGATAAGTGTGAATCCTCCTGTTCTCAATCAGGAACCCCCCTAGCACAAACTCCAATAGAAAATTATCAGTTTCACAGTTCATACCACTCACACTTCAAGACTGATCCTATAGATGAAGGGTTGAATCTAATATATACATTTTTCTTGTAGACTTTAACCACCAGAAAAGTAGAAACATGGCCTCTTTTAGCCTGACTCATTGAATAGCCCCTAGAACGCTTAAGGGGTATTGGCGGTTCATAGGACAATTCAGGAATGGAGGAGGAAGAGGAGGAGGAGGGGGTGGAGCTGACAAATCTTGCATCATCACCACCAGCTGTATGGAGACGTAGCGGCAAAACAAGCTGTAGCACTGAGCTCTATCCTGCATCCTTCCAAGTTGCAAGTAAAGTTACCCAGTGTGCTGTTAACAAAATATATCCTTCCTGACCATGTTTGCTGAAACACGTGTCAGCAGTAACGTGGCACAACATTGCCTTCCACATGATGGTAGAGAGCAGGGCTGGCCCAAGACATTGTGCTGCCTGGGTACAAGAATGAAATGCTGACCCCCCCCAAAAAAAAGAATCACGCCCACCAAAGGCCCCCCACATCCATTATTTTATATCATGATAATTAAAGCTAAAATTACATTTATCAGGAAGTCAGATTTACATGCAACAGCACCTTGTCTATATGCAAAATTATATCACATACCATGATGTTCAATTCCAAGGGGCGGGCTAGGCTAGTATAGGGGCAGGCTAGGGTAGTATAGGGACAGGCTAGGGTAGTATATAGAGAGGCTAGGGTAGTATATGGACAGGCTAGGGTAGCATATAGACAGGCTAGGGTAGTATATGGACAGGCTAAGGTAGCATATAGACAGGCTAGGGTAGTATATAGACAGGCTAGGGCAGTATGTGAACAGGCTAGGGTAGTATATAGACAGGCTAGGGCAGTATGTGGACAGGCTAGGGTAGTATATAGACAGGCTAGGGTAGTATATGGACAGGCTAGGGTAGTATAGGGGCAGACTAGGGTAGTATATGGACAGGCTAGCGTAGTATCTAGACAGGCTAGGGTAGTATATGGACAGGCTAGGGTAATATAGAAGCAGACTAAGGTAGTATAGGGGCAGTTGTCAGTTGTCAAAATTGCTGGGAAAAAAATCTTGGTTTTCAACTTGCTGGGTAAATAGAAGAATTGTTTTTGCTGAAGCAGCTGTGGCAGAGAAATTTGCCTGCTATACTCTACAACTGGTGGTGTGCTGCTGGCAGACGTGCTGCAAGGACCTGTGGCACTCGTCGCTAAACCATCATCCCTGTCAGTGGAGGCTGCTGAGAGCTCATGAGATATAGCGGGGGTAGACCTAAAAGGTGAGGAGTGAGGGGGAGCAGAATTGCGTCCCTTTTGTGTAGCTTTCAGGTACTCTTGCCAACAGGCTGAGTGGTGGGTGATTAAATGCCTTGTCAAGCATGTGGTACCCAAATGGCTGGTGTTTTTGCCATTTGGTGTTTTGATCTGCTTGAGGCAAAGTTTGCAAACTGCAACAGTGTGATCAGCTGCACATGTGCTAAAAAAGGCCCAGACAGCTGAGCTGTGGAAAATGGGGCGGGAGATAACAACTCCACAATGTGATAGAATAGGGTGGGTGCTTTCTACTCTTCCATGATGGCTGACTCGTTGGGGTTGTGCCTCACCCTCATTTCCCTCCTCTGCTCTATCCAAGTCACATCAGTGACCTCATCGGTCATCGTCATAATCCCTTCCATCCTCATCATCACTGGAGCCAACTTGGCAATACGCAGCAGTGGTTGTTTACCGGTGTTCTCCCCTCTCTGTAGGCTCATGTTCCTACTTTTCTCAACCTCAGAACCAACATCAGAATCAAGTAATGCCTGTGCATCGTCAAGAAGCAAGTGGCTGACGCAGTGTTCAAATAACTCAGCTGACTCCTCCATGACTGATGCTAGGGCTATGGCAAGAGTAGCTGTAGAAAAGGAAGTAGAATAAGCTGCTCTGTCAGCTGCGGTGGACTGCGCACTAGTCTCTGCTTGGGTGATAGAGGATGAGGAGGACGAGGATATTTTAGTAAACCAATCCACCACCTCCTCTGCATGCTGTGGCTGGATAGCACAGGCAACCTCATTAAACAGAGGAAATGGTGCACTGCCTGAGGATGGACTATGTCAACCTTTGCCTGTGGACACATACGCTGCTGGCCCCCTCACAGTGCCATGGGAATGCCTGCCTCTCCTTGTTGGCCTCCCAGACATGATGGGAGAGGCTTATTGCCGAAATGTAATAGAGACAGGGAAGTGTGTACTTGGATGCCCTTTAACCACTTAAGGACCGGAAGGATTTCACACTTTAGGACCAGAGCCCTTTTTGCGATTCGGCACTGCGTCGCTTTAACTGAAAATTGCGCGGTCGTGCGACGTTGTACCCAAACAAAATTTGCGTCCTTTTTTTCCCACAAATAGAGCTTTCTTTTGGTGGTATTTGATCACTGCTGCGTCATTTCTGATCGCTGCTATAAACAAAAGAAGAGCAACAATTTTGCAAAAAAAAAACTAATTTCTTACTTTTTGCTAAAATACAAATCCAAAAAACAATTATAAAAAAACATTTTTTTTCATTGGTTTTGGCCGATTTATATTCTTCCTCATATTTGCGATAAAAAAAATCGCAATCGGCGTTTATTGATTGGTTTGCGCAAAAGTGGTCGCGTTTACGGATGATGAGAATTAATTTCTGGGGTTTTTATTTTATTTTTTTTTTACTAGTAATGGCGGCGATCTGCGATTTTTAGCGGTACTGCGATATTTCAGCGGACATGTCAGACCATTTTGACACTTTTTTGGGACCATTGGCATTTATACAGCGATCAGTGCTATAAAAATGCACTGATTACTGTGTAAATGCCATTGGCAGTGAAGGGGTTAACCTGCAGGGGGCGCTCTAAGGGTTAACTGTGTTCCCTGGGCGTGTTCTAACTGTGGGGGGACTGCCCTAGCTGGGGAAGGTAAGCGATCACAGCTTCCATGTAGAGGAAGGCTGTGATCACAGCCCTTCCCCCCTCACAGAACGGAGGTCCGTGTTTACTTACACGGACCTCCGTTCTTTCACTCCGGGGGGGCATCGCGGGTGGCCGGCGGAGATCGAATCTGCCGCACCCGCTCCCTGGCCCTCCCCGGACACAGTGAGCGCGTGGGCGCGCCTCTGGCGGCGCGCCCGCGCGCTCACTAGGCTCGATCTCCCAGCCGCCATCATATGACGGCGATTTGTGTTACAGAGCCACTTTGTCACCGTCAGATGCCGATCGGCGGTCGGCAAGTGGTTAATCAATGGAGAGTGGTGTTTGGTGCATTTTAACTTGAGAACTCACTACACACTCCACTGACACGCTTCACTATACTGCTACAACACACTGCAGTAAAACTGCACTGACACGCTTCACTATACTGCAGTAAAAGCGCATTAACACACTTCAATATATTGCAGTAAAAGTGCCCTGACACACTTCAATATGTTGCAGTAAAAGTGCCCTGGCGCACTTCCATATATTGCAGTAAAAGTGTCCTGACGCACTTCCATATATTGCAGTAAAAGTGCACTAACACACTTCAATATATTGCAGTAAATATGCACTAACACACTTCAATATACTGCAGTAAACATGCACCAACACAATTCAATGTACTGCAGTAAAAGTATCCTGACACTCTACACTGACACACTTCAATATACTGCAGTAAACCTTCCCTGACACACTAAAATTACACTAAAGTAAAAAAGGAAGGTCACACTACACTCACACTGCACTATCACTATATTCACACTACACTGATACTTTACACTCACAATAGAATCACAATAGCACACTGTAGTACACTAACTTGCTAACAGCAATGAACTGAGCCCCATTCTATCCATGTCCACTCCAATATCACATTGCAAATGGCTGCTCTGGGAAGGAACATTTTATAGTGTGGGGTGGGTCTATAAGTAATGAGCCATGATTGGACACAGTCATCATTACTTTCTCCAATCATAGGCTCTGATAGTGTTCTATACCCTGATTGGGCAAAGCCTTCATTGCTTCAGCCAATCAGGGCTTCCAATGCACTGTGCGGCACACAGTGCATTGTGGGGCGTTTGTTGGCCCCAACAAACGGTCATATATCCCTACAATTCAAACTTATTTGAAATTATGCGAAACATTTACCCAGTACTATTGCTGGGGTATCATTGGTAGCCCAGTCATTTTCTATTAGTTATTGATAGCTCTAGCACTTATTGTGGGCTTGTTCCTTGTCCTAAGGGTCAGGGGGTTATTGCTGGGGTTTTTCATTGTTGGCCCTGACACTTGCTGGGAGGTCCCCTAAATAGCATGGATAAATGTATTTCCCCTGCCAGCTAATGTATTTTGACAGCTGGCACCCACGGCTTTCAAAAACCAAATAGTAACCACTTCTGATTCAATGTAGTCAGTGTTTGGTCAAAAAATGTTCACCTGGTTGAAAAATCAGCTTTTGTTGAGACAGGGGGTGCCAACAGGACCACCTAAGGCTCACATTTCAACCAATTCAGCAGGAATCAGCCAAAATTTGATCCCTGCATGGCAGGCTTAAGGTTTCCTGCATAATTAACATTTCCATTGAAATATACAGCAGGACAATGAAAGGATGTAGACAAACCTTCTGACCACATTAGCACCATACACACTGAGATATGAGATCAGTACAAAAGTGATCATTGGTGGCACCCACCTAGTCTGTATGCTTCTCTCCCTGGTTTTTGCCTGTCCCCTTCCTGGTCCCCTAGTTCATCTTGTCCTTCCTGCTGCAAAAAACCTAGTGTAGCCATGTGCTCCCTTGGGAGTGGCTGATAGTTGTGGTTCACCTTATAGCTGCCCTCAATCCCACCATATCTTACACATCCGAAGTCACTGAACAGGCTGGCTCTTGTTTTTGTTTGTTTTATTTAGGGAATTTAACTTGGGTGGGGAAAAGGGGGGACTGTGGGATGCCCAAAGAGTTGGTTACGGGACCATCTATATACACAATCGTATATACACTTCACTTCTCTCCAGCGCTTCACTTACAGACTATTGCTCCTTTCCTTCTCTCCAGTACATCACTTAGTTCCTGACCTGAAGGGAAATTTGTCAGGCTCACATAATTCTCTTCACCGCAGCTAGCACATGGTAAAGCCTGCAAACTGCTAGCAGGGCCGGCAGGCCAGGGTCTTAG
>BLSH010310639.1:562064-576223 GCA_018402905.1 Glandirana rugosa
ACACGGACAGTTTCAAAAACCTGATTGCGGTGGCTGTCCCACAGTACGTGGTACCCAGCCGCCACTACTTTTCCAGGCGAGCCATCCCTTCCCTGCACAAACAAGTCGGGGGCAAGATCAAGTGTGCACTGCGCAACACCATAAGTGGCAAGGTCCACATAACCACTGATACATCGGCCAGTAAGCACGGGCAGGGACGCTATATCTCACTAACTGCACACTGGGCAAATGTAGTGGCGGGTGGACCTGAGCCGGCTAGCCATTTGGTGCATGTCCTTCCACCACCAAGGATTGCAGGGCAGTTCTCTTTGCCTCCCGTTGCCTCCTCCTCCTACTGCGCTTCCTCCTCCTCGACCACCCACTCATCCGCTCAGCGTAACACCTTCACCACCAACATCAGCACATCCAGGGGGAAATGACAGCAGGCTGTTTTAAAACTGATATGTTTGGGGGATAAACCCCACACTGCGCAGGAGCTGTGGACGGGCATTGAACAACAGACCAATGAGTGGTTGTTGCCACTGAGCCTCAAGCCTGGGCCTGGTGGTGTGCGACAATGGCCGAAATCTCGTAGCGGCTCTGGGCCGAGCCGGTTTGACGCACATCCCTTTCCTGGCGCATGTGCTGAATTTGGTGGTACAGAATTTTCTAAAAAACTACCCGGATATGTCAGAGGTGCTGCATAAAGTGCGGGCCGTCTGTGCACACTTTCGGCATTCTCACCCTGCTGCTGCTCGCCTGTCTGCTCTGCAGCGGAACTTTGGCCTTCCCGCTCACCGCCTCATATGCGACGTGCCCACAAGGTGGAACTCCATCTTGCACATGCTGGAGAGACTGTGCGAGCAGCAGCAGGCAAATGTGGAATTTCAGCTGCAGCATGCACGGGTCAGTCGCTCAGCGGAACAGCAACACTTCACCACCAATGAGTGGGCCTCCATGCGAGACCTGTGTATCGTATTGCGGTGTTTTGAGAACATGGCCAGTGCCGATGACGCTGTTCTCAGCGTTACTATACCACTTCTATGTCTCCTTGAAAAAACACTTTGGGCCATGATGGAAGAGGATGTGGCACAGGAGGATGAGGAGGAGGAAGAGGAAGAGGGGTCATTTCCATGGTTATCAGGCCAGTCATTCGCAAGTGGCTCGGAGGGTGGGTTCCTGCACCAGCATAGGCCAGGTCAAAAATATTCAAGCCAGGGCACAGTTCTGGAGGACGAGGAGAACGAGGAAGATGATGATGATGAGGAGGAATTGCAGCAGGGTGGCACCCAACGCAGCTCGTGGGCATCACTGGAGCGTGGCTGGGGGGATACAGAGGACACAGATGATATACCTCCCACAGAGGACAGCTTGTCTTTGCCTCTGGGCAGCCTGGCACACATGGCCGACTACATGCTGCAGTGCCTGCGCAACGACAGCCGAGTTGCCCACATTGTAACTTCTTCTGATTACTGGGTGGCCACCCTGCTGGATCCCCGTTACAAGGTTAACGTGCCATCCTTAATTCCCTCACTGGAGCGTGAGAGGAAGATGCGTGACTACAAGCGCATACTGGTAGAGACGCTGCTGAGGGCATTCCCAAATGACACCAGGGGCTCAGCGGAAGCACAAGGCGAAGGCGGAGGAGGAGGAAGAGGCCACCAAAGCAGCTGTGCCATCGCCAGCACCTCAGAAGGCAGGGTTAGCATGGCCGAAATGTGGCAAAGCTTTGTCAGCCGCCCGCCACAACAAACAGCACCACCAGCCGATAGACAACGTCTTAGCAGGAGGCAGCATTTCAGCAACATGGTGCAAGAGTATGTGTGCACACGCCTACACATACTGACTGATGGGTCTGCCCCATTCAACTTCTGGGTCTCCAAATTGGCCACATGGCCTGAGCTTGCCGTTTATGCCTTGGAGGTGCTGGCCTGCCCTGCAGCCAGTGTATTGTCTGAACGTGTGTTTAGCACGGCAGGGGGCGTTATCACAGACAAGCGCAGCCGTTTGTCCACAGCCAATGTGGACAAGCTAACCTTTATTAAAATGAACGAGGCATGGATCCCACAAGACTTGTCTGTACCTTGTGCAGAATAGACATTTAGACCGGACTCACACAGCCATTCGTATACTTGTTTTTTTTGAATAGGCCTCAATATTTCGGGTGCTACCCCAAACATAAACAAACAAAAAAAATACAGTGTTGGCTACCTCTTCCTCCTCCTCGACCACCGCCACTTCCACCTACACTGCCATGGTCACGGCCTAGTCAACCTCTAGGCTCCTACTCCACATCCACCCCCCTTCCCATTTTTTTTATTTGATTTTAATTTATTTTCCCTATCCCCATTTTTTTGTAGGGCACTTGCCCTACTCTTACCCCCATTTTACTTCCTTTTGCAGCCCTCTAGCACTTGCCAGGACTTTGTTACAGCCATTTTTGTGCCTAAAAGTTCTGGTCCCCATTGACTTCAATGGGGTTCGGGGTCCGGGATAAAGTATGGGCAACGTTCGGTGCCGAACCCGGATTTTTTTCCAAAGTTCGTTCGGACCCTCCGAACCCAAACGTCCAGGTGTTCGCTCAACTCTACTCTTAATGCAACTATCACAAACCTGTTCCTTTGAGGAGCGCTACTGTTTTTAAAATAACGCCTCTGAATAAACCTGTCTGCGGTGACAACGTGTGTTACAGGTAGTTATTCTAAAATATTGGTATTGCTAAAATCTGAGCTCCTCTGGTTCCCAAATAGAGGTGGTGGCAGAGAAAGGGTTAATTGTTTGAATTAGCCCGGTAAACAATCGCTCTCATGCAGCTGGCATTTAGACGGTGGTCCCACAAACTGGGAAATCTTTGTGCTGAAAGCAGCTGAGAATGGCATTGTTACATTCGTGACAAGTGCGGTGTTAGATCAAGGGGGTCCTCGGCCACCCGTCTGTGAGGAGAGCAGCAATCTAATACCTGCATGTGTCACATTACAGTGCCCCTTTACAGTGCAGTGCCCCTGCAATCATGCGCCCCCTTTTTTCTTTAATCACAGTGCCCCCTTAAACTCTCTGCTCACTGTGCAGATCTCCAGCTCATCCCATCCCCTGCTCCCTTACATCAGAGTCCGCACATTCCCCCTTACATCAGAGTCCACACATACCTCCCTTACATCAGAGTCCGCACAGCCCCTCTTACATCAGAGTCTGCACAGCCCCCCTTACATCAGAGTCTGCACATCCCCCCTTACATCAGAGTCCGCACAGACCCCTTACATCAGAGTCCGCACAGACCCCCTTTACATCAGAGTCCGCACAGACCTCCCTTACATCAGAATCCACACAGACCCCCTCTTACATCAGAGTCCGCACAGACCCCCTTAGAGTCTGCAGAATTTCCATTTACTGTAAGGGGGAGCTCTGTGGACTCTAATGTAAAGGGGAACCCTGATTTAACGGCGATCTGATTTAAAGAGGTGTTGAGGGGGGTAGTGTGGACTCTGGTGTACAGGAGAACTCTGATGTAAGGGGGTCTCTGCTCACCAAAACCCCCCTCTTGCATCAGAGTCCACACAGCACCCCTTCAATTTGTTTAACACAGTGGGAGGCAGGAGAGAGGGTGAGCTTACTCACCCCAGGATGGAGGCTCAGGCACACGCTGTCTGCAGGTCTCCTCTTCTGGCTTCAATCTTCCTGCCTACACATGTCCCGGGAGTGTGGGCAGGGCAGACATAGGGGTAGAGGGGCGGGACGAGGAGGAGCAGTCTGTCCGAGACTCTGAGCGGAACTGTCAGCACCAGCATCGACTCTGAGGCTGAGCTGTGTGTGTGTGAGAGACACACAGCTCAGCCTATGCAGCCGCTCGCAGTTCCAACGTAGGAGACACAGGCAGGGCCACATAGCAGTGGGTGAGCGGTGGCTGCGGCCTGTGTTAACCCTGTCCAGGCCGTGGTCACGGCTTACCTCCTGGTGTGCAGCCTGGACATCGACAGGCCATGGAGCTGGCAGCCCCCCGGCCCACTGGGCAAATGCCTGGTGTGCCCTATGGCCAGTCCAGGCCTGGTGGAAGTGCATCTAAACAAAAGGAAAAAGTGCGCACGTGACTTGACAAAGGAGGCCACACCTATGAAACGCGTCATCATAGCAACCCTTACGTGTTGACGTATTGATCCTGCCTCCTCCACTCTCCCCAGTGTAGCAGTCTCTCACACCGATGCCGCAGTGCTGGCTGGTCCGGGCACACGTGGTAGACCATGCATGCCGGAGCTATGTTCTGGCAGCTTGTGAGTTGTCATCCGGCTACATGGTGTTTGGATGTCCCAGTTACTTCTTGCAGTGACGATCCCGGAGAGGGGAACACATCAATTTGCATGCTTTTCTATATGCTTATAAATGTGAATGCTACTATTGAGAGTTTTTTATCTTGTGGTTACACAAACAATATTACACTAGGGCAGACTTGCACTCTTTCCTTGTTTGTTCTAACAAAGAGTTGATGGTTTAGCAACTGGACTTCTTGCATTGTATGCTAATGAGAGGGAGCTCATTCTATCACTGGGATAGACTCATCCCGACATTGTTCAAAAATCCTTCCAGTCAGTCGCGGCTTTTCTTTTGAGAAACATCAAAAAGGTAAGAAACATAAAAAAAAAAATCAGGGATTCTGTGTGATAGGGAACACAATACTTAGTCTCAAGTTTGACTGCAATAGTAGAAATACACTTTAAGAACTTACTATTTATAAATAGCAATATAGTTTTATTTTTTAAATGCTGATTGTATTTTAAACTTGCATGGATTACAAGATCTGTCTTTTTTACCCTGCTTTTTGTATATATATATATATATACAGTATATAGTATGTCACAGAGGTGAGTACACCCCTCACATTTTTGTAAATATTTTATTATATCTTTTCATGTGACAACACTAAAGAAATTACACTTTGCTACAATGTAAAGTAGTGAGTGTACAGCTTGTATAACAGTGTAAACTTGTGGTCCCCTCAAAAGAACTCAACACACAGCCATTAATGTCTAATTCGCTGGCAACAAAAGTGAGTACACCCCTAAGTGAAAATGTCCAAATTTTCCCCAATTAGCCATTTTCCCTAGCCGGTGTCATATGACTTGTTAGTGTTACAAGGTCTCAGGTGTGAATGAGGAGCAGGTGTGTTAAATTCGGTGTTATTGCTCTCACTCTCTCATACTGGTCACTGGAAGTTCAACATGGCACCTCATGGCAAAGAACTCTCTAAGGATCTGAAAAAAAGAATTGTTGCTCTACATAGAGATGGCCTAGGCTATAAGAAGATTTCAAAGACCCTGAAACTGAGCTTCAGCATGGTGGCCAAGACCATACAGCGGTTTAACAGGACAGGTTCCACTCAGAACAGATCTTGCCATGGTCGACCAAAGAAGTTGAGTGCCTGTGCTCAGTGTCATATCCAGAGGTTGTCTTTGGGAAATGGATGTATGAGTGTTGCCACCATTGCTACAGAGGTTGAAGAGGTGGGGGGTCAGCCTGTCAGTGCTCAGACCATACGCCACACACTGCATCAAATTGGCCTGCATGGCTGTCGTCCCAGAAGGAAGCCTCTTCTAAAGATGATGCACAAGAAAGCCTACAAACAGTTTGCTGAATACAAGCTGACTAAGGATATGGCTTACTGGAACCATGTCCTGTAGTCTGATGAGACCAAGATAAACTTTTTGGTTCAGATGGTGTCAAGCGTGTGTGGTGGCAACCAGGTGAGGAGTACAAAGACAAGTGTGTCTTGCCTACAGTCAAGCATGGTGGTGGGAGTGTTGTGGTCTGGGGCTGTATGAGTGCTGCCGGCACTGGGAAGCTACAGTTCATTGAGGGAATCATGAATGCCAACATGTACTGTGACATACTGAAGCAGAGCATGATCCCCTCCCTTCGGAGACTGGGTATTCCAAAATGATAACGACCCCAAACACACCTCCAAGATGACCAATGCCTTGCTAAAGAAGCTGAGGGTAAAGGTGATGTACTGGCCAAGCATGTCTCCAGACCTAAACCGTATTGAGCATCTGTGGACCATCCTCAAATGGAAGGTGGAGGAGCGCAAGGTCTCTAACATCCACCAGCCCTGTGATGTCGTCATGTAGGAGTGGAAGAGGACTCCAGTGCCAACCTGTGAAGCTCCTGTGAACTTCATGCCCAAGAGGGTTAAGGCAGTGCTGGAAAATAATGGTGGCCACACAAAATATTGACACTTTGGGCCCAATTAGGACATATTCACTCTAGGGTGTACTCACTTTTGTTGCCAGCGGTTTAGACATTAATGGCTGTATGTTGAGTTATTTTGAAGGGACAGCAAATTGACACTGTTATGCAAGCTGTAAATTCACTACTTTACATTGTAGCAAAGTGTCATTTCTTCAGTGTTGCCACATGAAAAGATATAATAAAATATTTACAAAAATGTGAGGGGTGTATTCACTTTTGTGACATACTGTATATATATATATATATATATATATATGTATATATATATATATATATATATATGTATGTATATATATATATAAATATATATATATACCACCTAAAAGACAAGGGCAGACTTCTGAACTAATGAGAAGCAAGGTGGAAAGCAATGGATTTAAGATAATAATTGAAATGGGGGATGGCCAGCATTTAACATTTCACATTTACGTTTAGAAAATATTTTCACACACACACTAACAATTCACTCTATACAAAGAGCAGAGCACTTGAGTACACTTGAAGTGGACCTTCTCTAGTAGAAGGTCATTGAGATCATTCAGCTTTATTTCAGTGCATTCATTATTTTGCACAAAAAGAGACTGCAGCCTTCCCCAAAGGACTCTTTCCTACTCCCTCTAAATCCCATTTACATCCCTCTTCACAACTAAAGAATTTATTCCTCTTTCTTCAAAGGTCATGTGCAAAATCTGTAGAGTTCCTCTTACCTTATCTTGTAAGAATTACCCTGTAAAAACAAAGTATAAAGGAGACACGTCATATGTTATATGTATCCATTAAGGTTAAAACTATGTATTCCAGTTTAGAAAATACATTGCTTGCTTGAAAGGGAGTCAGTATACAAAACGTCTTAAAGAACCTTACAAATTGAAAGTTAGATAAAACGACACATGTTTTATTTTACAATGATGTAGGTATATCACTTTCAAAACTAGGACAACGTCCACATTCCCTGAGATTTCTTTTTTTATATAGAGGGGAAGGTTATGATACACTGCCAAGTGTTTATTTCTGTCTTTGGCCCAAATGTCTCTTGTCCCATTGACAACGAAGGGAAATCCCATTAGAAGACAAAATTAAAAACGTCACAGTGGATCAAATCTGACATAGAGTGCTACACTTAGATATACTGTACTGTACAGTATATTAAATCAAGCCCAATAGCAACAGTTGCGCAGGCTTTTTTTTTGCTTTCCTCTGGACCAAATCTATGGGTGGTATATGGGCGATAAACCTAAAGTACTTGCAAACTAATACAGCTGTGCTTGTATGAGATTGCCATAATGTAATATTCAAGGTTTTTTTTTTAACACAACAGTGATGTTTTAACATTTATACTGATAAAACTTGATAATTTATCTTACTCCCTGTGGTACCGTTACAGTCCTGATCTCTCTAGGTAGGTGTTTTTTTTTTGGTGCTTATATGGGTGATGAACTTTAAGGACTGGCAAACTGAAACATATTACTTTTTTGTTCTTGGGTTTAGATACATTTTAATATACAAATGGCTTAACTTCTGCACAAGTAAACCTTAACTAAAGTGAATACTGCAACACTATTGGTACAGGACCCACCAACTAGGGTTAAGTCAAAAACCCAGATGTCTTTTTTTGAACAGCATTGGACCAAGGTTTTTGAGAATTTTTAAACAGTTGTTACCTAATGGCATCTCACACTGGACTGCAGCAACCACAATACTTCTTCCTGCTCCCAATTGCTTAACACTGACTTATAAAGGGCCCACACCCCATCTATAGATATTTACATATATATGATAAATTGCTGTAATTTAAGTCTTCGTTCGGCCACCTAGTGGTCAAAAGTAGATTCTTTTTTGTTGGCCTTTTCTCCTATATCACTGTTTTGAAAGGCATAAATGTTATTAATGTAGAATTCTGTGCATAACACAACTACTTTTAATAGTGCTCCCTTTGAATGTCAATAACACCTTGCTCTTGATTGTCTCTCAGTAGGTGATACTTGACATTGATGCGTTTGGTCCTAGGATTGACCCTTTCTGATTGCTTACATTTTATACAACCCTGGTTGTCTTCAAAAATGGGAATTGGTTTTGACATGTCTATCTCAATGTCCACGAAAAGTTGACAAATCCATATCACTTCTTGACATGCGTATGCTGCTGCAATGTACTCTGCTTCAGTTGAAGATAGAGCGACAGTTGTTTGCTTTTCGACTAGACCAACTTATAGTTCTTTCCCCATATTGAAAGATGAATTCACTTGCGGATTTGTTGTCTGTGCAGTCCCTGACCCAATCAGCATCCACATATCTGACTAGTTTTGAATTTGAGGTTGCTGGTAACTGTAACTTCATTTAAAATTGTTCCTTTGAGGTACTGCATTACTCTCTTCACTGTGTTCGAGTCATGCTGACAGGGAGCCGAAACTTTCCTGCAATTTCCTTTTACTGCTGTGGCTATGTCTGGTCTTGTCACAGTGACAACATATAGCAGCTTACCGATTGCTCTGCGATACATGTCATTGTTGGGTAGCAAGTCTTCTGCTTCATTGCTCTTTTGATAGCCAGGTTCCATAGGAGTTTTCATTTCCTTTGCATCTTGCATATGGAATTGTTCCAAGATTTTCTGAGATTGGTTGAGAAGATAACTTCCATCTTCTTCTCTCTCTATTTGGATTTCCAGATAGTAGCTAATGTTTCCTACCTCTTTGATTTCAAAATTTTCTTTCAGCTTGTCAACTATCTGATTGTAATCCCTTTCTTGTTGAAAACAAGTTATAATGTCATTGACATAGATAAGGATGTATATCCATCTGTCTCCTTCATTCCTGGAGTAGAGACAGGGGTCTGCTTTACTTCTTGAGAATCCCTCTCTAGTAAGCACTTAATTTACTTTCTCATTCCACATCCTTGCAGATTGTTTAAGACAGTAAATGCTCTTATGACGTTTACACACAAGGTTGTCTCTTTGTTCAAACCCTGGTGGTTGCTCCATGTAGAGGTCTTCCTTAATGTCTCCATATAAGCTTCACAGCTGGGATCCTAAGAAGCGCTCTGATGGTGGAGTGTTTTACGACAGGAGCGAATGTTTCATTGTAATCTTCACCGAATTTCTGGGAGTAATCCTTGGCAACTGTCTGGCTTTGTATTTGTGAATATTCCCTTCTGTGTCTGACTTTACTTTGAAAGTCCACTTACTTCCTATATTTTTGTGGTTAGGAGGGAGCTCTGTGAGTGTCCAGGTTTTATTTTCTTGAAGTGACTTTAATTCTTCTTCTGCTGCCTTTATCTATTTATTAGCTTCATGTTTTGGCAGTTTTTCTATGTCTTCCCATGATGTTGTTTCAAGTATGCTGTGTGTTTTGACAGTGTATGACAGCTTGCGGGGTGGTACCCCCTTTGTAGTCTGAATGGATCTTCTGATTTCAGGAAGTTCAGCAGAATCTGGTGGGGAACTTGATTTAGGCATTGTGAGTTCCACCTCTTGTTCTGATTCCTGCACATGTTCACCTTGATCAACCCTTTCTTCTGGTTTGCTGGACATACTCACTTCACAGCTTTCAGGGATCAGTGTTTCTGGTGATGGACTCATCAAAATAAACACTACAGCTTATTGTCAATTTGTCAGTTTTTAGGTGTAGGATTCTCTAACCCTTTGTTTGCTCACTGTAGCCTACTAGAATGCCCTCTATGGCTCTGTTCTCCAGCTTGGATTGCTTTTCGCTTGGAATATAGGCATGTGCTTTACATCCCAACACTCTGATTTGCCCTATGCTAGGCTTTGATCCATGCCACATTTCGAATGGAGTACTTTTAATGACTCTCAAGGGTAGTCTGTTCTGTAGGTAGGTTGTATGTTCCAGGATAAAAACATGCAGAACTGTCAGTAGAGACAGCGTGTGCGTACCTGCCAGCAGCCGGCGGGTACACACACGCTGTCTCTACTGACAGTTCTGCACGTTTTTATCCTGGAACATCATCCAGGATTTCTATATTGCCCTTCCAGCTAACATTGTGGCCGTGTATAATAGGTGGGCTACTTTGCTCCCCAGAGCCACCATTTTGATGAGCATTGATTAGGAGCGGGCTTTATTATTGGTTACTGAACCTGCAAGTGAATCTAATACCCATTGGCCCCAGCCAATATCAGCAGCACAGTTTACATCTCGTTGGGAACATCTTTCCCAGAATCTCGTAGATGCACATGTGCATATATATATATATATGCATATACCCTGTAGTTCTTCTATAATCTACCTTCTCCAATTACACGTGGCCGACTCTAGGCTCAACTTCACTTATTGTGCCATATACATTGTTCCATACAATAGATGTTTCTCTGTCCTACGAACGCAAAGGCCAAACAGCACCCACTCCTGTTATTGTCCTGAGGAAGCTCTTGGAAGTGAAACGTGTCGACAGACCAGCGTGGAGGATACAAAGTCCTTTATACATGATATACAAGGGAACCTAAATCAAACATTTATACTTACTTCTTGAGAAGGACTCTACCTCCAGGCTTGGGTATACGCCGTATCTTGCTTTGTTAGTAGGGTGTTGTCTTGTCTATGTTCACACATGTTATTTATGTTCAGGTTTTACTTATTTGTAAAAAAAAGATATACTATTTTAATTTTTTTTGCCTATGTTGTGCCCTTAAAGTCCTACTTTTTTGGGGGAGTTTCTCCTTCAATCCTTTTTTTATTAATTGGGATGGGGCATGGTGGGGGTCCTCCTTTGCCCTGAATACATTTGCTGTGTAGGTCATTAGAGACTATATTGGCTTGCTGGTCTGTGGTGATGAGCCTGTATAGGTTATCATCCAGTTTTCTTTTTGAGAGACATTGCCTTTTATTGTGCATTGTGCATTCATCACCCTGGAACTTAACTGTGAGACTGTTGCTTGCAAGACTTTTCACTGATAGAAGGCTGCCTTCTAGTTCTGGATCATACAGCACTTTCTTTATCAGTATATTGTGCTTGCCTTGTGGTGTAATGCAGTTCAGGATGACCTGGCCTTTATCTTTGGAAGTGATGCTTTTCCCTTTTGCTAGGAAAATTTTGTCTTTTGCACTGTAATCAATGTTTATGAAGAACGTCTCATTGCTAGTCATATGGCTTGTTGCTCCTGAGTCTATGCACCAGCCGCGTGGCTTGCTGCTCTGTGTCACTTTAAAGGTACCACTCCATGATGTGTCTGCAGTTTCCTTTGTGGCTGCTTTGATTCTTTCTTTTGTGGATAGCTGTAGCTTTCGCTGCTCGGCTGTCCAGATAGAACAGCCCTTTTTTAAGTGACTGGTCCTTTTGCAGGGAAAACAGGCTCTGCTTACTTTGTTGTACTTTGAACCTTTGTACATCTTAAGATCTCTGTCATCATGGTGTGTATTTTCTTTCCTTCTGTCATATTCATCGATTAACTTGTCTTTCACACATTCCAGCATCAGTTCCTGCTCGGGTCTGGTTTCTAAAGTGTTAATAAAAGCAGTATATGTCTCTGGAAGGTTGCAGAGGATCAGGGCAAAAATATAGTTATCTTTGATGTCCTCTCCGATGGCACGTAGCTGCTCTATGATTTCTAGCATAGTATTCACGTGATCACACATTTGCTGGCCTTCTTCTAGTCTTGTTTTATATAGCTTTCTTACTAGAAAAAGCTTGCTATTTAGACTTGAATGCTCATGCAGTTTCTGTAATGAAGTCCACATACCTTTGGCCATTTTCTCTGTTCTTATGTGGATAAGCTGGTCATCTTCCACTAGTAAGCTTATAATTTATTTTGCCTGTATGTTTATTTTGTTCCATGCCTCCATCTCTCTGTTTGTGGGTCTGTCTGTATCCAGCATTTGCCACAAGTCATCCTTGTTCAAAAAGCATTTCTAGCTTAAACTTCCATAGATGGTAATTGCCATTGTTCAGCTTTGCAATTACGAATGTCACATCTGAACTGCTTGCCATCTTTGCATACAATACTCACAGATTCACTGTACTCACTGAGTTGCAGAATTCTCTTTCCAGTGCCTCTGGGTGCCTTTTGCCCATAACCTATTAGCTGAGTATTGAGATATGCGCTCGGAAGCTTGGTGTATGCAGAGAATACTTTAATTTCAAGGAGGATGTCTTTATTATGTCTTACAGGAACTGAACAACAAACAAGTGCATAGTGAGGAAAGCAAACACTTCCTCTCATTACATTACATATTATAGCACTGCAGTGCCACCTGCTGGATAGAAAGGTATAATGCATATATATATATATATATATATATATACTTTATTGTACACAGTATGTTACTTGCTGTTGCTTTTTCCAACATTTTGTACCTGTGTGACTGGGGAGCTTGATATCTGTCCTGTGCAGTGAGACAAAGCTTGTGTGGCAAGCCTGTAAAAAGGGAGATGTGCTGAAGGCAGCACAAGGTTGCGCCTAGTTGATAGCCAGGGAACCTGTGTGTATAGTAAGTGGCCAAGTTGGAAAGGATTTATTTTCATGTTTCTTTTTGTTTTGCTGCTATTTTTCTTGTATATAGTGTAAATAAACTGTACCATTGTTTTTTTCACCTGCAATGCTGTCTGCTGTGCCTGATTTTGTGTAGTGAACTCATCCAAGGGGCCACACACACCCACTGCTGAGCTAACCCTCTCACGGTTGGTGGAGGAAGACAGGGGCAGTTTTTTTAAAAATAAAGGCCAGCATGGAAGAGTTGCTGAGACAGCTGGTTGTGGCTAATGCCAATCAACAACAAGCAAACCTCAAGCAAAGGCGTGCAAATGAACAGTTGCAGCAGAGTCTGGAAACTCAGCAGCAAGCACACCAGCAGAGTCTGGAAGCTCAACAACAAGCCCAGCAGCAATATGAGGCTTGCTTCATAGACCTGTTGCAGAAGTAGAAGTAGAGACTCAAACAGCAAGTGTAGACATTAATGCAGCAGTGTCTGCAGACCAGTGAGGTAAGTGGATCCACTAATACACCATAATTTTGTGTGAGCCGTTTACTGCCAAAAATGACCGGAGAGGAGGATCCTGAGGTGTTTTTGATAACATTTGAAAGGACTGCTGAAAGGGAAAAGTGGCCTAAGGATACGTGAGCTGGACTGGTGGCCCCACTGTTATCTGGTGAATCTCAGAAAGCTTATTATGACCTAGAGCCTCACCAAGCAAAAGACTATGCTGTTCTAAAAACAAAAATATTGGCACAGCTGGGTGTCCCCATGGCTGTCTGGCTCAGCATGTGCATAACTGGACTTTTCTGCTTGGGAGACACCCCAGGTCTCAGATGTATGATCTCATTCACCTGAGCAGGAAGTGGCTGCAGCCAGAGACTTTGACCGTACCAAAGATTGTGGAACGTGTCATTATGGATCGGTTCCTGAGATCTCTTCTTACTGCCATCCAAAAGTGGGTAAGCTATGGAGGCCCCAGAAACAGCCGACAAGCTTGTGGAACTGGTTAACCACTTCAGCCCCGGAAGGATTTCCAGCTTTAGGACCGGAGCCCTTTTTTCAATTTGGCACTTCGCCGCTTCAAATGGTAATTGCGCGGTCATGCAATGCAGTAGCCAAACGAAATTTGCGTCCTTTTTTTCCCACAAACAGAGCTTTCTTTTGGTGGTATTTGTTCACCACTGCGCTTTTTAATTTTTGCGATATAAACAAAAATATAACGGAAATTTTGAAAAAAAATGATATTTTCAACATTATGTTATTACAAAAATACAATAAACTAAATTTTAGTCATAAATTTTTGCCAAAATGCATTCAGCCACATGTCTCGGGTAAAAAAAAAGCCAAATCGTGTATATTTATTGCTTTGCGCAAAAGTTATAGCGTCTACAAACTAGGGTACATTTTCTGGAATTTCCGCAGCTTTTATTTTATGACTGCCTATCTCATTTCTTGAGGTGCTAAAATGGAGGGGCAGTACAAAACCCCCACAAATGACCCCATTTTGGAAAGTAGACACCCC